>OZ014472.1:21807130-22008153 GCA_963965965.1 Trididemnum nubilum
AAGAAGAATCGTCAGAATAGAGAGCGCAGGAAAAAGAGTAGCTATAGGAAAAAGTCGAGCACTGATTGGCTGGAAAAGGATTGCTGAGAGAGCGTGATTCGTGTACAACCTTTAAGCTGTTTAACTTCAAAAGTTCTTGACGCAATTCTGAAGAAGTTGGCTTCGAGAATTTAACATTATTTTTATTATAAGTGTATTTACAACAAGGTGTAAAGATTAAGCGGAAAAATATTGATTTAAACATTGCTTTTACTATATTTACTACAAGATGTACAGACCATAAATAGGAATCTGCCGAGAGATGGATCCTTAACTCCTGAAAGAGTTTGTACTGTATTGTTTGGTAGAGGTAGACTCAAAATAACCATGAAACGTCACACGGCTTGCTGCATGTGCCAATATTACACAAGCAACTCGTGTCCGTACGTCGCAAAATTTGAGACCGCTCGCTGGAGATCGCATGCGTCTTGATTACGTAAAAAAACTTTGCAGGTAAGTAGTGGAAAACATTTTTTGTTATTGAAAAAATTGCAATAAGAAATCAATTTTTTGTAAAACTTTTTCCGCTCTGCTTCCATCTCTCTGCTTCTGAAGTCACTTTCATTAAAAGTTCTAACCCCGCCCTTTGCTGACAAAAAAAAGTCTTGTACAGCTTAAAGGTTGTACACAAATCACGCTCTCTCAGCAATCCTTTTCCAGCCAATCACTGCTCGGCTTTTTCCTATAGCCACTCCTTTTCCTGCGCTCTCTATTCTGACGATTCTTCTTGACAAACATCAGATAAAAAGCTTTGAAAATATTAACATTTTAATCAAAGTATAGTTTTTTTGTTGGAAAAAGTTTTTTTTTTCAAAAAAGCTTTTATTTGAAAAAAGACTGTCATTTGGAAAAAAAAATTTTTTTTGGGAAGAAAATCGTTTTTTTTACAGAAAAAAAAGGTTTTTTAGAAAAAAAAACTTTTTTTCGGAAAAAATAACTTTTTTTTTGACAAAAAAATTTTTTTTGAAAAAAAATTTTGTTTACCTCTGGTGCCTAAAAGTCCTGGTGCCTAATCGGCGGCGCATAAACGTCCCGCGCTTAAACGTCCGCGCCTAAAAGTCGTAGACCCGATAAAACAGTATACACACTCTTAAAAATAAAATTACGGTCAGTTTGTTCAGGCAAGTAAGGATCGATGAACCCGAAGGTTTTTTATTCCAAGATGCTTTCTGACTAAGCTCTAAGCTCTTTATTGATACTTATAGATTGTTCGGTTTCTTTAAACAAAAAAATTATGATTCTTTACTAGGTTCCATTTGTCAAAGGAAGACAGCAATATAGGCTTACTGTTGTTCATCAGGCAGAATCTTCTGTAAAGTCAGTGAGTTGTGGTGTTCCTCAGGGCTCGACATTGGGGCCACTACTAGTTCTCATTTATATCAATGATTTTCCCAATGCTTGTAATCTCCGCATTCGACTATTTGCTGACGATGCAAGTTTAACTATGTCCAACAAATCAAAAACGCTGTTAGAAAATCATATGAATATTGAGTTAATCAAAGTAGACGAATGGTTAAAAACTAACAAATTATCTCTAAACTATGACAAAACTGAATTTCTAGAAGTAAACAAATCAAAGTCTAAAGGTGGATCCTTAAATATAAGAATAGAAAAGAATGATATTGCTCAAGTCAAGCATGTAAAATATTTGGGAGTAATAATTGATGAAGATCTCTCATAAAACCACATATAACTTACACAATCAATGCTCAAAAATTGCCCATGGTAACTGGGCGTTAACAAATTTAAGAAAATATGTTAATTTATTCACTCTAAAGTGTGCTTATTATGGACTGATCTATCCTCACCTTCAGTACTGTTCTTCCTTATGGGGACAGGCAAGCAAAACCTCCCTAAAACCTGTTCAAACCCTTCAAAACAAAGCTCTAAAAATTATGACCAATACCCGTTGGCATCATTCTGCTTCCCCTCTATACCAAACATTGCCGTTGTTAAAATTTAATGATATTGTGAAGTTGTAATTAGCTAAAATTATGCATTCTTTTCACAATAATAACATTTCAAATTTGTATTTTGGTTTCTCCAAGGTCGAAAAATTTTATCATTATTGCCAGAGGTGGAGTCGAGGACGTAAGGCTCGAGGCCAGGGCCAAGGCCAAGGACACAAAAAAAAATCCGAGGCAAGGCCAAGGACAAGGACAGCCTTTCCGAGGACAGACACTCTCGAGGCCAAGGACAGGAATGCTCGAGGCCAAGGCCAAGGACCAAGGACACAAGCGCAAGTGCTCTCCAAAAAAAAAAGGAAGGTCTTCACAAAAATTTTTCAAGCGATCTCCAAAAAAAAAGGTCTTCACAAAAATTTTTCAAGCAATCTCAAAAAAAAAATGTTTTCCAAAAAAATTTTCAAGCGCTTCACAAAATTTTAACAATTCAAAAAATAGTGCTGTCCTCGAGCCGAGGACAGGCCAATTTTCGAGGACTTGAGGCCTCGAGGCCAAGGCCAAGGCCAAGGACTTCAAAATGTGTCCTCGAGGACGTCCTCGAGGCCAAGGACGTCCTCGAGGACTCCACCTCTGATTATTGCACTAGAACTTCTACTAAGTCAAACTTTGTCCAAACTTCTGCAAGAACTGAAAAAGGCAAATCAACCATTTCTTTCTTAGGCCCAAAAATATGGCTTGAGATACGCAGTGATATGAAAAATATTTCTAATAACTCCTTTAAATATCAATATAAGAGACGATTGCTTAACTGCTATACTGAATAATATAGTGATGGAAAATTGTTATTAGCATTTGGTCTTCTGTTTTGCTTTTTTATTTATTTATCATTATTATTATTATTTTTTTGTTATTTATTTATTTGTTTTTTTATTTTTTATTTTGTTTAGCTTGTCTATGATTTTTTTTGTTTTTGTTTTTGTTCTCTTTTTTTCTTGTGATTTTTTTTCCTAATTATTCTGTGTGCTATGTTTGTTTTTTATTTTGTTCATTGTTTAATATTGGCTAAAACATGATATTTTTATTTGAAAAATCTCCTAATTTACAAATGTAATTGGCATCAAAAGTATTTATAACAATATTAACCTTTAGTAGGGTGGCAGCTGACACTGATGACCGTATGGTCTTTTCGTTGTCTCCCATTTTTTTTGTATTTATCTGTGAAGTGCTTAAATTTAGTATGAATAAATAAATCTGAATCTGTATCAGACAGTGATGGCAATTGCTTCAGGAGCACAAATGCACGAAAGCTAGTAATCGATTTTCCAGACCAGCCTTTGGAAAAAACAGTGACTTCGTAGTCGTTCCAACATCTAAAGACTATATTAATGCAATTTGACGCCCCAGTTCTTTTACGTGTGGATGTTGAGCGCCTTTTTTCCAGAGGCGGGGTCCTCGATACCGTCCTTGGCCTCGAGGGCGTCCTCAAGGACAAATTTTGAAGTCTTTGGCCTTGGCCTCGGAGCCTAAAGTCCTCGAAAATTGCCCTGCCCTCGGCTCGAGGACAGCACTATTTTTTGAATTGTTGAAATTTTGTTGGAAAACGCCAGAAACCTCGCAGAAAATTTGCAAAGACCTTTTTCGTGTTTCTCAATTGGAGATCACCAGAAAAATTATTTTGAAGACCTTTTTTTTAGAGAACGCTTAATTGCGCCTGTGTCCTTGGCCTCGAGCATTCATGATTCATGTCCTTAGCTTTGAGAGGTTTTGTCCTCCAAAGGGCTATCCTTGGCCTTGGCCTCGGATTTTTTTTTGTGTCTTTGGCCTTGGCCTCGAGCCTATTGTCTTCGACTCCACCTGACTTTTCTTCATTAAGTGAAGATGTTCTTCGCCCAAAGCGTTCGGGGTTAAGCGATTTTTAAATGGTTGTATTTGTGAAAAGAAATCAATATTTATTTATTTTTTGTTTTGTGTACTAATTGATAGCGTGCATAGTTTGTTTTGAATAGTCTATTGGTTTCGTAGCGTGACACATTTTCCGTTCTTGGTCCGCTTTTGTTCGTTTTCGTACGTATTTGCTTCTGCGTGAAAAGTATGCAGTTTTTCTTCCAAATGTTTGTAAGTCTATATCCGGATTTTTGGGCTAAGCAGACCGTTCTATGATAAAAAAAAATTTGTTCAATAATTTCGTGTATAACCGATGAACGCAATGAGAACGATGAGAGCTGGATTCGGAAAACTTTTGTCTAGAATGTGCCAATTTGGTTTAAGTGGATTTGGACATATAAAAATGCGAACGAAAAAAAACATTTACTTTTTTGTAGAGAAGCAAATACGTACCAAAACAGACAAAGCAGACGAATAACGAATCCTGTGTAAACTTACTTTTAAAATCATACTTTTTAGAACGTCTCACTTGAGCAGTTGTGGCGCAATTGTGCTTGAGGAAACGCTTGCTGCGCAAGATTTTTAGAGTACTTAAGCATGCGCGTGCGGCGCAAGTTTTATGACTTCGCTGCCCTCTTCTGACCAGTCCAGTAAGTAAAGTTGGGAGGCTGAAGGAATGAAAGGGATGGTCAATTCACTTCTTCAGCTGGGTTCCAAATCTTAGAGATTTAGTTTTTCAAATGGCTATAAAAACATGCGAAATTTGATCCAAAGAGCGGCAATTGCCAAGAGGCTGGTAGCTCTGCTCCCTGGACCCCACCTGCGATACGCTAGAGTTTGCACAAGATTGCTCAGCATGCTGCCCAAATGCGAACATTAGAAATTTCTGGTTGCGCGCCTGACTACGACGTACAAATGATACTGCAAACAAGCACGCGTGATTTCGCTCAAATGACTTTATTGGTTATACGTTAGACCCTCAAAGTTATGCAATCGACGCGTCTGGATGTAAAATCCCTACAACAAGGTTATCACAGCGTGAACAATGGGAATCTTTTGGGTATAAACAGGTATCCGACTATCAATTAAGATTGGATCAATCAATCTTTCCGAATTTGGCATTTCGGGGATGAACGGTTATTCGACTATCAATTGATATTGGATCAATCAATCTTTCCTAAATTGGCAATCCCGAGAAGTAAAGACCTTTTTCTTTCTTTTTTTTTTCCGACTAATGTTGGTGTTATACATTTTTCGACTAATAAGCACGCAAATTCAGCAAAATAAAATTTGTTGTCAGATTTCTCTCTTAATTCCTTTACCACAACCTGACTTCTAAAACAAAAAAGGCTTCCGTCACTCCTCGGGATTGCAAACATCGGATAGCTCCCCACTGTTTAGTTCACCCAACAATTTAAGCTGCTTGGAGATACAGCGACCCTTCCTAGCGTATGATCTCTAACGAGATCACAATCGATTTTCGCAGCACTTCCACAAAACGACTATTACCAGGCACTTAAATGGCTTCTTAACAAAAAACTTTTAGCCTTGCATTTGCTGATTAGCACGGATGGAATTTTGGCGACTGCTTCTCTTTACCCTTGGGATAGCAACAATCGCATCACATTGAAACAGGCTCGGCGCCAAGGGGGGGCACTCCGAGACCGTGCCCCCCCAAATGACTGACTGTGCCGCCCCAAACGAAAATTGTGCCCCCCCCCAAGCGAGGACTGTGCACCAAAGAAATTAACAGGCTCGGGGCTACTGGAGTGCAAATCGAGGCCTTAGGCTCCCAAAATAGTACTTATCGCCATAGAATTCGTGAGCAAGAACCGTTTTTTCGCAATTTCTGTGGACTCATACCGGATTTCATGAAACTTCGCGTGTATGTTGGGACGAAGACCTTTTTATTTGTATTTTTTTTTTGGTCTTCACCTTTTTCGTTTCATCCACACTCTCGAATTCACATAAATAAAGTTCTCGTGCCCCCCCAAAATTCATTTATACTCTTCCAGTCACGCTATCCTGGCGCCGGGTCTGCATTAAAAATTGCATCATACGCTTTTTCTAAAGAAGTATTGCATCAAGTTGTTACAGACGCCCCCAGCAACTACTGTAAGTAAGAAATTCTTAATGTTGCTCCTGCGATTCGAAACTGTCGCCTTTACCATCCGTGCTGTTTTCTATCACCTTCACCATCATCAGGGGTTTTATTCAAATAGAATATTCTAATGAATATATAAATAGAATATTCTATTTGACTAATAGAATATTCTAATAGAATATATAAATAGAATATTCTATTTGAATAAGACCCTTGATAATCCTTTTATAGGTGAAATATGAATAAAACCCTTGATGATCCTTTCATAGGTGAAACAGTCTGTCGGGTTTTAGTTAGATTTTAAAATTTAAGGTGGTATATGTTCACATTTATTTTCAGAAATTCTATCACTAACATGATGAAATTTCAAGCTCTTTTGGCAATCAATCAAGTTTAATAAACAAAGATTTAGCACAGTCAATTCATCGTGCGTCATGCTGCTCGGAAACAAAGATTTTCGAAATTGGTTGCAAGCGCAATCCTTTATCAATCTTCATAAAAACTACTCGCCTATACCAAAGCTTTAATTTGCAGATTAATTTATTTTCATTAAATTTTGATCGCAAATTTTAAATTATCGGCTGGCGTGTACGACGAACAAAACTCCTAATGTTAAATAAGTAAGTCGTAATCCGAGACGATTTCTACATCATTCAGCTCTTGCAATGACAAAAAGATTGATGCAATGACTTCATTTACGTTTGTTTAAGCTGCATTGACGTTGTTCTGATCAACGTATTGCAAAACAGCATTATTTTAAGAGAGATGACACTCTATTAATATTTATGAGCTGTTAGAGCAAGAAAATTTGGTTTTGCATTCATTTATTATTGGGCCATGAGGTAGCATTTATTTTTATATCGACTTTTGCATAACTTTTTTTCGCAGCCTTCCATCTTATAAAAAGAAAAATCTTTCTCTGCGGTCACTTTTTTACCAACTTGAAGAAACTGTGAAGAAAGATTAAAAAATTCGGTTTCTTTGGCATAAATGAAAGCAGCACCAATGAGCAAGAAAGTAAGTTTTTAACTTCATAGAAAAAAATCTCAATTAAAAATTTCATAAAAATAGTATAAGGTCATTAGCGTTAAGAAAATGTCACCTTCTACTTGACATCTTCTCAATGCTCATAATTTTGATTACCTCAAACTATTTAACACGAACTATCAAGAGGTAGCCTCCTTCATAAACGTGTTATCGCGGTAAACAAACCCGAAGAAGGTGAAGTCTCTCATAGGCCTGACTTTTAATGAAGTCAATTTCAAAACACGTTCTGCAGTCAAATCCTAGATGATTGGTGGTAAAAAGTGAGATGGGTTTGAAGAAGTTTTGAAAGAGTTCCTCTCTTAACTGTAACCTTTTTTCTCAAAGAATGATAGCCCAATACAGTAGAAAGCTTTGGAGCATTAAACGATATTTTCTGCCGGTAATAATCAAACATATGATGAAAACAACATACAAGTAACTGTATAAGGGTGATTCGTAAAGTATAAATGGTTTAAAAGTGGGAATCAGATTTTTAGATTTGAAACAGTGTAGATGTGTTAGAAGCGGGCATCCAATAATCACTTTACAAAAATCAAATTTTAGTGCGACGCTGTTTTTTTTTATATTAATAAGATTCCTCGATTCTGAAAAGTGTTATAGGGGGTGAAGCATTAATCCAATTCCCGTAGTTTGAAATTTAAATAAAACCGATATATAATTTTCGAAATTTTTTGTTGTCATTTCGTGGCTGCGGTTACAAAGATATTCAACAAATGCAAAAAAATATCCTCTGAAGAGTTTTTGTAAGCTCTGAGTTTGTTGGTTTAGGTTGAACTAAAATTGGAAAGGTCACGTGATGTTACTGAAAGGGTAAATATTATTAAGCCTCTCTTTTTCCCTGGAATTTCTGGCCGAGAAAACAGATTCAAGATTTCCAAAAACTTTTTAAGAAGATATATCTTTGTTTGTTGAATATCTTTGCAATCGCAACCCAAAATGAAAAAAAAATTTCAAAAATTTTATTTCGATTTTAGCTGTTGTAAACTACCGGAATTAAGTTTACCCTGTTTAAAACACACTTGTACAGTTTTATTAAGAAAAAAATAGCCAAAATTGTCGTAAACATGAGATTTCAGAAAAAACGCATCAACTTACTATTTAAGTCATTATCAATCTTATTCAAATACGTATTTTTAGATAATTTTGGTGGGTGTGTTTGTTCTTTCGGCTTTTGTGGCATTTACAACCGCTTCTTCGGTAGAAACGAGAAACATCGAAAACTGGTTAGAATATACCTGCGTTTACAAGCACGCGTGCTCTCTCTGCAATTCGTATTTTTTGAAAAAAAGAGAAGGTAAATGTTTTGTTTCTGCAATTTTGCCGGCTTTTCTCCAAAGTGGCTTGATTGTTTTAAGTCGTTTCATTTTTTCAGCTAGATGATTTGCATGACCAAATTTTTCATCAAAAAGTCAAAAAAGCAATTTTCAGCTTGCTTTAAAATTGAAATAATATGTTTTTCTCCCAGATCGTGAAATTCGTAGGGTGATTAAAGTTCTGCTTCAATAAGATACTTTTTAATGATGTAAATTATTTCGATAAGCTGTATGCAATAAGATTCATCTTTACGGAAGGAAAATGCTCCCGATAGCTAATTGTTGAAAATTAATGTGTCTTCTTTTAAAATCACTTTTGTATTAGCAAGAGATGGGCTGTTGCTCGATTGTTGGAGGTTTCAGTTACTTACGTACAGTATATCAGTAGCTAGCCAGGGGGGGCTAGAGCCCCCACCCCCCCATTGGCCGGCCGACCAAAATGCAGAATAAGGAAAACATCACTTTGTAGTACTTCTGAAACTGTCTTTTGCACTGGAATAAACTCAGGAATGATTTAAAGCATAATTATTTTGAAACGTGTATTTAGGGGAGGTGCTAATTTGTCAAAAATAAAACTCAAAAACCAGAAAAAAATTTTTAAAATGGCCAAAAATTGGTAATCAAATTTGATCGCTCATTGAAAAATGCTTAACATAGGTTTCATCAAAAAAATATTTAAGCCAAGGAATAAGGGCAGGGGGGCTATTCATATTAGTTAATTGCCAATCACTTCTCTCAAACTTCTTTCCTTTAGCCCCCTTAATTATATCTTTGTATATAAAACATGTACGAAATATATTACTCCTTGAGAGTTTATTCAACTACGGGTGTAGGATTTTAAAATTTAGCAGCTTGTAAATAAGAGAACTGAAATTCTGGCGATAGCTACCTCCCTCATAGCACATTTATGCAACTAGTACAATCACGTTTTTGCACTGCTAATTTCTATGCCACGTTTTATTAGCATTAATTTTTATTAAAATCGGCCTAAAATTTATTTTTGCCAAGAAATACAAAATTTTCGACCCCAAAACAGCCCCCCCCCATTACAGATTTCTGTTTTGAGCGCCTGCAGTATATAATGAGCGGGAAACGCTAGCTTTTGACTAAATTTGAAAACATTACTGCCACAGTTGCTTACCTACAAGTACAAACGCAAAATTATTGCACGCTTGTTGTTGGAAGTAATTTTTGGAGCTACATACCGACATCGTTATGAATATTGTGATGTTGCTCATCGCAAACATCAGCAACAGCTACAAGCCAGCACTCCTAGCTCATTTTCATATCTTGCGTTTTTGAACTTCTGGTGACAAATACCCTGAAGCTTTAATCTGAAATTATTATTGCTGAAACTTTAAGCCATTTTATTGCCCTATAAATTATACCATTTTTTATTTGTAGAGTATGTTACAAATTACCTCTCGCAAAAAATATGTCTTTTTAATCATTTGCAGATGCACAACGAGGATTTTACTTAAGCGAGGAGGTGGCTTGAACTAAAGTTAAAAGCTTTTGGTTCGAAATTGCTTCCAACTGGCGGCATGTTGAGCAAACGGCTACTCCTCAAATTTATTGCGGACGGGGACAGCCGTTGGACAATATTTGTGATTTTCGAAAAAATAATCACTTTAACCCTACACGTTACACGGTAATGGGCAAAAATGCCCTCTTTCGGTTTTTCATGACGAATACCTTCAGGAAAAATATTTTTGACTTCAAATAAATTTGATTTTGAGTCAAATTTATTTACAAATATTCCATGAAAATTTGAATTTGTAAAGTTTCCCATTCCCAATTGCGAGTTTTTCCAAAATCATGTTTCGAAATCTTGGCATTTTTGCCCAAATTTAACGTAAATGTTTTAGTGATGTAACCACTAGGATCAAAGATTTTATGAGTAAGTTTTAAAAACAAAACCGAAATCTGAGCATTTTTTGCCAAAATTTTACAAAAATGTTTTTGTGACGTAACCACTGTGACTAAACATTTTATAATTAAGTTCAAAAAAACAAAACGATGTGCAAATTTGCACCGTCTATGATCTCACAAAATGACGTCATTTTTTTCAAAATATCGTCGTTACGTCACTATGATAACGCATTAACTCAAAATTAATTTTCAAGATTTTGGTGTGAACACCAACTAACATGCAAAATTTGGTGTTCGCGTGACTTCCGTTTTAGAAGTTAAATAGAAAGAACATTTTTCCTGTAACTCCCGTGCAGACGCGTAGCCAGACAATTGCAATGGAGGAGGGATGTTTTGGGGGTATGGAAACAGAGCTCTCAGACGCTGGAGATCATTGAGGGTAAGCGATCATCGGAGGTTTAGAGCGGAGCCCCCAGCCCTTGAAAATTTTGTAATTTTTTAGCAAAAATAACGTAATTTTAGGCCTATTCTTATGAAAATTAATGCTTTTTTAAAACGTGGCATTGAAATTAGCACTGGAAAAACATGATTAAACTGGTTATATAAATGGGCTGTGTAGGTGGTGGTTAATGAAAAAACTTTAGTTACAAGTACAATCAGGTAAAGTACATCATAAAATCTTATGATTAAAAAAACTCACAAGGATTAATATAATTCGTCTATATTTTATACAGACAGATAGTTAGGAGGGGGAACTAATGGAACAAGATTTGAGAGAAGCGATAGGTCATCAACAAAAACTGAATAGTCTCCCCCCCTTATCCCTAAGCTTTTTTTGTGAAATCTGTTCAGAATTTTGCTGCAAACGATCAAATTTGATTGCTTAGTTTTGGCCCCTTTCCAAAGGTTTTACTGCTTTGAGAGTTAAATTTTTGACAAATTAGCTCTTTCAACTAAATAGATGTTTTAAAGATGCTTTAAACCATTTTTAGTCTCTTTCACTGCAAAATACTCAGAAGTGCTCAAAACGTGGTATTTTCCTTAGTCTGCAGCATTTTGTTCGACAGGCTAGTGAACTATTGCCCCCACCCCCCCCGGCCCCTCTAGCCACGCTACTCCCCCCGAAGTATAAAGTGGAAAATGGGTTGGTAAAATAGCGCGCCCGTGTAAAATATTTTTACTACAAACGCTACTTGATTTGCTTTTCGCACGTTTTAGAGCCTTTTGGGAAAAAAAGTTTGCTTGATTTAAAAACCATTAGAAACAATTAAATAGCTCGGCCCCTTCAGTTCTCCCTTGCACTTTAATGCAAAACACGTTAAAAAGCTTGAGCACTTGGATTAAATTTTCAAAGTGACTTGATCGCCCTCCTCCTAGGTTGCACGACTGGTCAGCCGTAATTCTAAAGAAAGGTTTGACATGTTTGTTTTGAAATTGAAGTTAGACAATGTGTTTAATGAACAAGAAAGGAAGATATAAATACGGACAAGGGTCTTTAATTTTAGTTTGACTTAAAGTCTTTAGTTTGACGAACCTTGGAAATCCAAGCTTTGCGTATCTGCTTTATTCACAAAAGCACTGATTGATTTAAATGATATTTTTAGTTAACTATTGGTTGGATGAAGATTCTGGCGGAAAAATTCCATTGGTGCAGAGAAGCAAACAACAACCCGACAAGCTACATCTGCTCTGCTTAAGCTGCAGACCTTGGTGTAAAATTTAATCTTAAAAATGTTCCGCCTTCTCTGATTTTTGTCTCAGCATTGTCTTATTCATCATCGAGCATATCAAATAAAATTTTACGAGTACTGTAGTAAATCTTCGGTCGCGTAAGAACTTAGTCGTCATGAATCGCTTTTAGATTCTAATTTTTAGTATTTTTTGCTCGTAGCCTTTTCAAATTTCCTTTCGTTTATTCATGTTTCCAGTGGGCGCGCAATTTGTGCCCAAAAATGGCACATGCAACAAAAAGTTAACACGCGCTAATTCGTAAGTTCTGTATTAGAACACCTAAACTGTAAACGAAGTTTTTCGGCTCCATCCCTGTCGAACTCATGCGCCATGACGTACAAAAGCAAATTTTCAACAGCGATTAAACTTTTATGACGTTTAGCAATGCTGTCGTAACATTCATTAGCGGTTTTTCTGGCTTCGTTTGAAATTACTTTAGCATAGTATTCACATCGAAAAAATTTTTGCTCGGTTTTCTCTCAAAAAACTTTGACAAATCTGTAGACTAACTTAACCAAATTTGAGCTTTCTACGACCTTTCGTTTCCAAGATATGACAATTTCGTTTCCCCTTAGAAAGGCCTTTTCTCCTAAGAAATTTTGCCGGAGTTGCGAACTTCAAATATAATTTCGAAAAGTTACTGCATGTTTGTAACTCTCAAAAAGTGTTTTCGGTAATGCTGTTGTCAAAGCAAAGTAAAAAGTCAAAATTGTAAATCAGCTGTTTTTCAAGTAAATTTAAGCCATCTTTCCAAAAGGTAATCTTCTTTCACAATACTGGCCAAATGGCGACATTGAAATTAGAGAATTGCTAGCTTTGAACTGCCATATCTTCAAACGACAAGACGTAGAAAGTTCAAATTTGGTGAGAATGGATTATAGGCTTTTCCTAACATTTTGGTCAACTGTGTAAAACTTGAATTAAATGCCTTTTAATGCTTTTAAACTTTCGAGCTCAAGAAATCATTTAGGAAATTGGGATCGATGACCGGCCAGTTGGACGAGCCGTACCGCGTTCGTTTCAGGAGAGGGAAATCTGAAGTTCAAATCTCGGCCTGGTCAAATCGGACAGTGTTGCCAACGGCTCGCCACCGCTGCAACATTTCTTTGAAAGGAGCTCTGTTGCCTTGGCGCAATGACGCGGAGATAGGTCTCGCAAACTCGTTACACGCTTCGGTGTAACACAGCGAGTATAATGAAAGATTTGATATACGACTGCCAAAGATTTTTTTTAATTTGAAACAAATATTGAGATTTGGAGGATTTGCACAAAGTATTTAAGCCAAATTAAAACTTGCAAAATTTATTTGAGGCAAGGTGGGCAATCCTTTCCAGCAGAAAAATATTTTAGGAAATTTTGGTTTTTAAGGGTGTCTAAACAAATTGAAAAGAGAGCATTACGCCCGTGCCCTCTTTTTGTCAACCGTTATGTATTTGTATACCGATATATATCAGGGATAATTCATCGATTGCTAAAACATCCTGGTTGCACTTTTCTCTGCTAATCAATTTTCGCATATGTAAACGCAGCAACGAACTAAGCAGAAACTACCCTGCCTACCAATATGGTCTATTGTTCTGTGTACCACACCGTTGTCCCCACCCGATACTCTGTATCTCGCCAAGAAACGCAACATTTCGAATTCGCATCTGAACTGCCGAGTTCCTCCAGCCTCTCCGGAGGAACTATTTTCATCTTGCCCTATAAGCTGCGAACTTTTCCACCTTCGCTGCCATGGTTGTTCATTGGTCACAGCTTCTTGAATCTTAAGAACCTAGGGTAACCTTTTATAGAAACTTAATCGTCTGCTTTTCGAGAGTCCTCTGCGAAGCTCTCCCTTTTCTATGGAAGTAAACAATGTTAATAGGAAAATAGGTTTATCGAAATTGAAAGAATTAAAAAGTAAGAGCACTAAAAAGTGAAATACAAAAATCTATGCTATTTGAATAGAAAACACAGTGAAAAGCATATTGTACTTGTAGAAAAAAACAGAAAATGATTAAACAATGATGCAAGCCAAAGTCAGCTTTCTGGACTTTGAATAACATATCTTAATTTTCGAGCATCTTCAATTATTTCCTCATTCTTCGGTTCAATAGCAAGAGCAGCTTCATAATCTTGCAACGCTGAAAACACAAGAATCCCAACATTAAGCAAAACGTCCGAGCGCAAAAAGTTAAGAATGCACCGGGATTTCACTGCCGGCCGCAACTTAAAATTCTGCTTGCGCTAGATACTTATCAAAGTCACATAATGGTTAAAACTTTATAGAAGTTCTAATTTTTGATGTTGATATGAACGTCACACAATTTTTTTAAATTAAAACAAATTAGGAGAGCATGCCCACCAAGTTTACATTTTCAAGCCATTGTCGGCCTGTCGGTTTCAACTTTTTCCTCTGCCAAGCAACCTATTACCAAAAACCATCCAACTAGAATAAAGTGTTGCTAGTTAAGATCGAGCTTATACTTCGATGAAACTATTTAAAATGTAAAATCTCAACTATTCTGATGTTAAATTCTGCTCGTGCATAATGCAGGGGTACATAAGTTTGAGGAGCGAGCCGTAGTACGTTCTTTTGAGCTTAAGCGGGCCGCACAATCAGTGATGCACCTAATTTGAAGTAATTTTCGGCCGAAGAAAAACCAGTTTTCCGAGAGTTTGATGTAGTTTTAGTTCAGCTTACTTACCTTCGGCGATAAAATTAAACTGATAGTAAATCTGGAGACCAGTCGCGGCTCGCGAAATGCACTCTGCACAGCCCAACCCTAGAGTACAACATGCAAGTTTCGGCGCGCCCACGCTTTTAAACAATAGCTTTAAAACAATTTTAAAACTCACCTTCTACGTAGAGTTCCATTTCACAGTATGCTGCAGCTCTGCGAAGATGAGCTTTTAACCGTCCTTTCGCATTAGCCTCGACTTTCGGTACCATGATATCGAGAGCAGTGGAGCAGTCTTCCGCGCATTTGAATAAGTTGCGCATTTTAAGATGACACGCCGCTCGATTGATGTATAAACTAAAGTCAAAAAACACAAGCACGATAAAATGCTGTCAATACTCTCCATTCTCGATTCAATTTTCCAACGATAAAAGTACATCTTTCATTTTGTGATAAAGCACCTTGTTCACACGTTTATTTTTCTGTCCCGGTTGCATATTACGGTTTTGAAAACCACAAGTTACAATCTAGTCTTTTTTCATCTACTGTAGGGCGTAAATAAACCATTTTAACGCCAACTCGTTTCAGTGGCGTAAGCGGTTGACCAATCGCGTGCTCGCGATCGACTCGCTTCTTTATTGTTTAAGATTGCATTAAGACTAGATTACAACTTGCATTAGATTTTGAGCAGTATTGAAAGCTTTGGAGATAACTAAAAGATCACATAATATCATGGCCAAAACCTTAATCTACGTCCCGGTTCTTGATTCTCGAAGTTTAATCTTTTTTCCTGTTTAAACGAACTGAATTGAAAATCAGCACCAAAAGATAGGCAGTCAGGCATGCATCAGTGAACTATAGTCGTTCAGCGTTGACAAAAAGACGATAATGCAACAATAATCAAAAGCAACGTTAAAAGTTACAGTTACAAAATCGTTAAGGGTACAGCAAATTTTTTTACAAACTAAAAAACGTTGATGAAGATGCCGAGCATGTGTTGCAGTTGGTTAACCAATGATAGTACTGTACAATACAATTACAATCTAGTGATATACCATGAGTAATTACATGATACTCGACATACCGATCGATGTTTTTTTTCGATTGCATTTTTGCAAAAAAAGGCAAAAGCATGCTTTCAAATGGCGAGCGAACAAATTCACTGGTCAGTAAAAGCAGTTTTAACTTTCATTGATTTTTTATTAATCGATAAACCAAATTGCATCCGCATCAGGTAAAATAGATTTTTAACAAAACGAAACAGCAAAAAACTGTAAATAACAACTCTTTCATTTTTTTATTTTGGCAGCTGCAAACACGGCCCAGAATCTAGTATCTTATTTACAACCAAAACTGTCAAAAATTTAACCAGTTTGCAACGTAATATGCAAGCCAGGCAATGGTCATAAGAAATAATAGGGCCTAATCTTTATAAATTCGACTTGCTATTGTTAAATCAAGTTGCGTGCATCGCTTTTTATCGTTACTGTTTTGTGAATAATTTTGTAAAAGTGTGCGACTGTGCGTACGTTTTTTTAATAGGTGCTGGTTGAAAGGTTGGTACTGTAGATCAGGGACCTTTTCTGATTTCGGATTCGTTCCTAACTTGAATTTTCTGGAGACTTCGAATTCTGAGCCGAATAATTAACCTTTAACAAGTCGAAATGGGTCATTTTGACCCATGAAGGTACACTTTTTGCTGTAATTATGTCGCTGTTGCTGGAAATTGCCTATTCTTTCTGGTAGCTGACTTTTTTGGAGGGATAAAGTTGTGATAGGGTTGGTAAGCTTTTTGGGTTAGTGGTTGCCTGGTGAGCAGGGATTTGTTTTTCAATTGGGTCATTTTGACCCAATTCGACACTTAATGTTACATTAATCGTTTTTCAGTGTTTTTAGATTTTATGCTTTAAAATGGCTACTAAACGTATAATAGATGTGTTGGAGGCTTTGGAGCATGATTCAGATGAATCTGATGTCGAAATCGAATATAGTGATTCTGAATGCGAGGAAGAAGTGGTTGAGGAAAGTGAGCATGATTCCGAATCCGAGCAAGAGGGATCGCTTTCCAATGAAAATAACGAAAGTGATGCTGATGAAGATTTGGAAGAACGCATTTTACTTGCGAAGTCAGGAATTGAATGGAAAGAAACTCCCTTTCGGCCCAATGTGCAGGGTAGCTCCAGAAACATTGTAACAGAAAAACCTGGTCCACTTGGTGCTGCAAAAAACTGTAAAACTCCTTTAGACATATTCAGCCTCTTGATGCCCCCATCTTTAATAACTAAAATTACTGATCACACAAATCAAAAAATTGAGAAGATCAGGGAACGATATGGGTCCAGTTATGATGCTGCTAAAACAACTAATTCAGAACTTTTGGCTGTTTTGGGAATTTTAATTATTTCTGGAGCACAGCAAGCCTCTCGTCATGACATTCAAGACCTCTGGAAATCCGATGGAACTGGAATGGACTTGTTGCGATCTGTAATGTCTTATAAGCGCTTCAAATTTCTGTTGTGTCAAATGCGTTTTGATGATAGCACTACAAGAGAAGAGAGGCGCTCTACCGATCGTCTGGCTCCGATTCGAGATATTTTTGAAAGCGTGGTAGCCTCTTTCCGTCAAATGCACAGTCCTACAGAGTTTGTGACCCTTGATGAAGCTCTGGAACCCTTTAGAGGCAGATGTGGATTTGTTCAATACATGCCAAAGAAACCAGCTAAATATGGTTTAAAGCTACAGTGTTTATGTGACGTCAATACGAATTACACATGCAACATGGTAGTGTATGCCGGAAAACAACCAGATGGTCCCTTCCAGATTTCAAATAAACCGCATGACATCACAATGCGTCTGACGGCACCCATCTTTGGTACGGGCCGCAACTTAACAACAGACAATTGGTATACAAGTGTCCCACTGACTAAAGATCTCTTGAAAAATAAAATAACTCTCGTTGGAACAATGAAGAAAAACAAACCGGATATTCCACCAGAAATGAGACCGCAGAAAAATCGGGAAGTTTTCACCTCTAAATTTGGATTCCGAAAAGATATGATGATAGCTTCCTATGTACCGAAACAAAAAAAGGCAGTTATTATGCTATCCACAATGCATTCGGATGCAAGCATCGACGAAACGACTGGAGACAAGCAAAAGCCTTCAGTTGTGACATTTTACAATTCCACTAAAGGTGGTGTGGACACCGCAGACAAAAAATGCGCGGCTACATCTTGCTCCAGACGCACAAACCGCTGGCCGATGTCTGTATTCTATTCTCTCATCAACAAAGTTTGCTTGAATTCGTTTGTGATATACGTTTGGAATAATAAAACGGATGGCCTACGATTACGGCGAGAATTTTTGAGATCCCTTGGAAAAGAGCTTTTGCGAAAACAACTTGAAATACGCTTTCAAAACAGAACTGGAATACAGACGGGTTTGCAAAACACTATTGCGACCTGTGCAGCGAGCTTGGGAATCAATGTTGCGATGATCACTGAGCCTGATAGTTCTGAGGAAAGTGCTCCTAAACGTGTACGAAGGGTTCGATGAGCATTCTGCAAAGACAGAAAGACAAACACCTACTGCTCCCAATGTTCAAAGCCAGTCTGCAAGCAACACATGGGACCACCAACTTGCAAGAACTGCATTGAGTAAAGAACGTCATACCATAAACTATCATGAAAATTGTCATGATAAGTTTTTTTTTTTCTTGTGTATTTCATAAAAACTTTCTCTTCAATACAATATTGCTGTTTTAACGAATGCTATTTGATGCAGGGTTAAGATAGAAAGCTATGGGTCAAAATGACCCATTTCGACTTTTAGTGTGAGAAAAATATTTCGACTTGTTAAAGGTTAAGTAAATCTTACATGAAAGGAGTGATGTGTCAGGATTAAGAATTGCGAAGTATTGATTGATTGTCGAGGGGTAAGACTAACTTTTGAAGCCCCAACCCTACAGTAAGGTAAAGAGGGGCAAGTTGTCACATTGGGCATGTTGTCACAGCTATTTTTTTCCTATTTCTGCTGACTGCTTTGAGACTACCTTTAATGCAAGAACATTTAATTCCGCCATCTTCATTTTGAACTTCGACAAACAGCGAAAAGCTTGCAGCTTTTGAGCTTAACTGCGAAATCATCAGAAAATTTGCATTAAATCTATATTTAGCAAACTTTTGAAAATTGAATTGAGTCTAGATAAAAAGCTGTCTGACCAAATGTTTTGACTCAATTTTATTGCTTAGTATGTTGGGAGTTTAGCCGAAAGTTCAGCCTTTGACAGCATGCTTAGGCGTAGACGCTATTTGCAATTTTATCAAAGCAGTTATGCCGGGGCGAGTTGTCACAAGTGTGACAACTAGGCCCTGAGAATTTTTTTAATACAGAGTTATTGGTACGTAGTTACAATTAAAAAACAAATCGAGTAGATTACAGTGCTGAAACAGTAAATGCTGCTGTGAAATTTGTACAAAGATGATGGTCACTCATTACGTCAAGCTCAAGAGCAATTTGGTGTTAACTATCGAACACTTAGTCGCTATACCAAAGCGAGACAAACCAATCCAGCAAATACGTCATTTGGATATGCGAGGCCAGGAAAAGCACTTACAGATAATTTAGAAGATTTAGCAAAATATGCTAAAAAAGCTTTACAAATTTTTTATGGCGTGACATACTTCGATTAGCGACAGCTTGCATATCGACTTGGAATTGCAAACAATGTTCCAATGCCCCAGTCTTGGATATCAAATGTGATAGTTGGAAAAGATTGGCTGAAGAGTTTTATGAAGAGACGAAGAGACTTATCTTTGAGAATTTCCAGAGCCACGTCAATTTAAAGAATGTCCAAATTTAACCCACATAATGTTAATTTATTTTTCGATAATTTGCAAAAAGTTTTGAAAAGACATATCTATAGGCCAAATCAAATATGGAATGTCGATGAAACAGGTCTGACAACTGTTCAAAAAAAAAAACAAAAAGTAGTCGCTGAAAAAGGAGCTAAACTAGTGGGTTCGGCTGTTTCACAGGAACGTGGTAAACTAGTAACGCTATGTTGTGCCGCGAATGCTTTGAGCACACTATTCCTCCAATTTTTGTATTTCCACAGGACAAAACTAAGCAAAGCTGGCTATTAACAGCTCCCCCTGGCAGTGTAGTAACTGGTCATAAGTCACAATCAGGATGGCAAAATGCTGATACATTTTTAATGTGGATGAAGAATTTTGTAGAATATGCGAAACCATCCGAAAACCAACCTATTCTGCTGATTCTGGATAACTGTTCATCCGATGTTGATGTGTCTATCATTGATTATATGCAAAAGAACATCACATTATGTTGCTGAGTTTTCCACCACACTGTTCTCATCGCCTACAACCTCTCGACGTATCGGTTTTTGGACCTCTTAAAACATACAAAGACCAAAAAATGGATACCTGGATGAGGGAAAACCCAGGCAGATCTGTCTATTCATGTTATCCCATCGATTGTGTCCTATGCATTTCCATTGGCATTCACTCCCTAGAACATTGCCGCTGGTTTTCGAAAAACTGGCATTTACCCGTTTGATAGAAACGCAATCGCCCCTGATGAATATCTGCAAAGCTTTGGAACTTATAGAAAGTTTCTACCAGACCCAGAGGAAATGGATCCAACAAAAGAGACAGTTTTGGTCAAAAGCACAGACCCTGACACCCAACTTGGAGTAGAAAGTTTATTTGGGCAGCAGAGTCGTTCCATAACATCGCCGGAACAGGAAGATCAGACTTTAAGTGACGTTGCAGGCCTTCTCAATGTCAGCACTAAAAGTATTCGGCCGTTACGTCATTTAGAGCCCAGGCCTTCCACATCACGTTCGCGATCAAAAGTAAGGTCCACAATTTACACTGATACGCCAGTGCGAAATCAATTGCTCTCAAACAAGATGAAGCGTCTGGCTCGTTCTATGACTGCAGCTCCTGCACGTAAGCGAAAGATGATTCTTTGCTAAACCAAAAGAACAAGCTGAAAAGTATGCAACAACTTACAGTGATAGTAGTGATGATGGCATTTCTTTAGCAGCCATATGTGACGATGATTCTGAAGTTAGTTGCGAACAATTTGAGATCTCTTCCGTTTCTTCACCTTCGAAACGCTTACAACTGAGTGATTTGAAAGAAGACGACTATATCTTAGTTCGTTTAACCACCAAATCAATTTAAAAATTTCATCTTCAGCAAGTTTTAAAGGTGGATGAGGAGTAACAAGAAATTCATTCCAAATTCATGACTCGAATAAACTCGCACCAAGCAGGAAACACTTTTCCGTACCCTGAACTTGACGACATTAGCACCCATGGCATGGATGATGTAGTTTACCTTTTACCACAACCTGTTTGTAGCACTACTTTGAGAACTACCGGACATTTTATATTCGATTGAGAGCGTCATCAACGTTATAACATTGAATAAGATACGGTTGCTTTAACTTTAGCAAAAACAGTATTGCATTTGTAGTTTAATTTATGCTTTGCAAGAACAGTTTGATTGCTTTGCTCTTTCGTTACGTTTCTTCTAAAATTTCGTAAATTTCACAATTACAGGCGACAAAAATGTAAGAATGGTAATGTGACAACACGCTCCTCGTCTAGTGACAACTCGCCCAGGCATGGAGCGAGTTGTCAAAAGTAGGTGCTTCATTTCAGCCTTGAGTTTCTAGAAATCTACACAGAGTTGCGATATAATGTTACTACTAACATAAAAAGAACAGAAGCAGCGTTAAACCAAAACAGCTAAATTTCTGCTTTTGTATCTAGCCAACTCACAATTCAAAATTTTCTGAAACTGTGACAACTCGCCCCCATTTGCCTTAGTTAGTACCAACATTAATTTCAGCGCGAACCCCAGTCCTAAACCGAAACTGGAATTTGGTGACGACGACATACGAAACAGAATACTTGGTAAAATAGTCAACAGTTTTTGGAAAAATGTTTCCAAAAAAATCCGTCCCGTAAAGATAAATGCAGCCGTCTGGTTCAGAAAAAATTCCAAGAAAATAACACATTCTTTGATGGAAAGCAGAAAAGGTCTTAAAAACCACAGTCAAACCACAGCAACAAACAGAGAGTATTCAAAGAGCAATTCGACGCTAACAAGCATTAATTCCTACAAGACTTCATCAACTATGCAAAAACTAAAAGATATTTCCACAGATACAAAAATACGTTGCCGACCACAACTTTTTGCAAAAAAAGACCTTACGACCGCAGGCGGACTAGAGTTTTGATATTTGAAAAACTCTTCTCTATAAGTTTTAGGCTGTGAATCTGCCAAACTGTATGATGAGATACTTAAGGGCGGCGTTTTATGAATTATGTCATTAAAGTTGAAAATATTCCAGGTCTAAATGCGAACCGAACCGCACAACGAGCTTGTTATATATTAACGTTGTGTTTTTTGATTGTTTACTGTTAATGCTACCGAATTAGCGACTTGGAGACGAATAATTGACCTTCTGCGGTAAAAATGTGAACGGGATAAGAAAATAAATACCGAATGTTTCGTTCGAACATTAAAATGAGATGAAAGATTCGGCTTGATCTGGAATATGGCGGCAGTAATTCGGTTGAAGACAGGAAAATGAAAAGCAGAACCTGGTAACGCAATCGCGATTGTTCTCACGTGGAAAGTTTTTTGCCAGTAAAACGTTGTTGCGTTTGGGGAAGCTAGAATATTAAATTATCCCTCAGGCTACATTTGCACAATGATGCATCTAATGAGATTTGGTGGAGGATGAAATCCAACTAACACGATATAGCGCATTTTAAATTTCATGCAAATAAATAAAGCGCATTTTTAATTTCATGTAAATAAATAAAGCGCATTTTTAAGTTCATGTAAATAAATAAAGCGCAATCTTGGCGTTTGAAAATTTAAATCCGAAAAGATTTGAATTTCATGTAAAATAATAAAGCGCATTTTTAATTTCATGTAAATAAATAAAGCGCATTTTTAAGTTCATGTAAATAAATAAAGCGCAATCTTGGCGTTTGAAAATTTAAATCCGAAAAGATTTGAATTTGTCATAATTCAGCATTCTAAACTTGGTCGGCTGAAAATGAACAAGTAGACTTTTAATTTCCAACTCATACCGATTCGATGTTGTGTTGACGTTTTCAATTCGCGTTTTGTCCGTTTAACTGATTTTATATCCGTGATTCTGTGGTTTTGATTCGATGTTGTGTTGACGTTTTCAATTCGCGTTTTGTCCGTTAAATTGATTTTATATCCGTGGTTTTAATTCGATGTTGTGATGACGTTTTCAATTCGCGTTTTGTTCTTAAAAATGATTTTATATTTGTGGTTGTAATTCGATGTTGTGTTGACGTTTTCAATTCGCGTTTTGTCCGATAAATTGATTTTATATTCGTGGTTGTAATTCGATGTTGTGTTGACGTTTCCAATTCGCGTTTTGTCCGAGAAATAGATTTTATATCCGTGCTGGTTTTGATTCGATGTTGTGTTGACGTTTTCAATTCGCGTTTTGTCCGTTAAAATGATTTTATATTCGTGGTTTTAATTCGATGTTGTGTTGACGTTTTCAATTCGCGTTTTGTCCGAGAAATAGATTTTATATCCGTGCTGGTTTTGATTTGATGTTGTGTTGACGTTTTCAATTCGCGTTTCGTCTATTAAATTTGATTTTATATTCGTGGTTTTAATTCGATGTTTTTAATTGGAAAGTTTTTTGCCAGTAAAACGTTGTTGCGTTTGGGGAAGCTAGAATATTAAATTATCCCTCAGGCTACATTTGCACAATGATGCATCTAATGAGATTTGGTGGAGGATGAAATCCAACTAACACGATATAGCGCATTTTAAATTTCATGTAAATAAATAAAGCGCATTTTTAATTTCATGTAAATAAATAAAGCGCATTTTTAAGTTCATGTAAATAAATAAAGCGCAATCTTGGCGTTTGAAAATTTAAATCCGAAAAGATTTGAATTTCATGTAAAATAATAAAGCGCATTTTTAATTTCATGTAAATAAATAAAGCGCATTTTTAAGTTCATGTAAATAAATAAAGCGCAATCTTGGCGTTTGAAAATTTAAATCCGAAAAGATTTGAATTTGTCATAATTCAGCATTCTAAACTTGGTCGGCTGAAAATGAACAAGTAGACTTTTAATTTCCAACTCATACCGATTCGATGTTGTGTTGACGTTTTCAATTCGCGTTTTGTCCGTTTAACTGATTTTATATCCGTGATTCTGTGGTTTTGATTCGATGTTGTGTTGACGTTTTCAATTCGCGTTTTGTCCGTTAAATTGATTTTATATCCGTGGTTTTAATTCGATGTTGTGATGACGTTTTCAATTCGCGTTTTGTTCTTAAAAATGATTTTATATTTGTGGTTGTAATTCGATGTTGTGTTGACGTTTTCAATTCGCGTTTTGTCCGATAAATTGATTTTATATTCGTGGTTGTAATTCGATGTTGTGTTGACGTTTCCAATTCGCGTTTTGTCCGAGAAATAGATTTTATATCCGTGCTGGTTTTGATTCGATGTTGTGTTGACGTTTTCAATTCGCGTTTTGTCCGTTAAAATGATTTTATATTCGTGGTTTTAATTCGATGTTGTGTTGACGTTTTCAATTCGCGTTTTGTCCGAGAAATAGATTTTATATCCGTGCTGGTTTTGATTTGATGTTGTGTTGACGTTTTCAATTCGCGTTTCGTCTATTAAATTTGATTTTATATTCGTGGTTTTAATTCGATGTTTTTAATTGGAAAGTTTTTTGCCAGTAAAACGTTGTTGCGTTTGGGGAAGCTAGAATATTAAATTATCCCTCAGGCTACATTTGCACAATGATGCATCTAATGAGATTTGGTGGAGGATGAAATCCAACTAACACGATATAGCGCATTTTAAATTTCATGTAAATAAATAAAGCGCATTTTTAATTTCATGTAAATAAATAAAGCGCATTTTTAAGTTCATGTAAATAAATAAAGCGCAATCTTGGCGTTTGAAAATTTAAATCCGAAAAGATTTGAATTTCATGTAAAATAATAAAGCGCATTTTTAATTTCATGTAAATAAATAAAGCGCATTTTTAAGTTCATGTAAATAAATAAAGCGCAATCTTGGCGTTTGAAAATTTAAATCCGAAAAGATTTGAATTTGTCATAATTCAGCATTCTAAACTTGGTCGGCTGAAAATGAACAAGTAGACTTTTAATTTCCAACTCATACCGATTCGATGTTGTGTTGACGTTTTCAATTCGCGTTTTGTCCGTTTAACTGATTTTATATCCGTGATTCTGTGGTTTTGATTCGATGTTGTGTTGACGTTTTTAATTCGCGTTTTGTCCGTTAAATTGATTTTATATCCGTGGTTTTAATTCGATGTTGTGATGACGTTTTCAATTCGCGTTTTGTTCTTAAAAATGATTTTATATTTGTGGTTGTAATTCGATGTTGTGTTGACGTTTTCAATTCGCGTTTTGTCCGATAAATTGATTTTATATTCGTGGTTGTAATTCGATGTTGTGTTGACGTTTCCAATTCGCGTTTTGTCCGAGAAATAGATTTTATATCCGTGCTGGTTTTGATTCGATGTTGTGTTGACGTTTTCAATTCGCGTTTTGTCCGTTAAAATGATTTTATATTCGTGGTTTTAATTCGATGTTGTGTTGACGTTTTCAATTCGCGTTTTGTCCGTTAAATTGATTTTATATCCGTGGTTTTAATTCGATGTTGTGATGACGTTTTCAATTCGCGTTTTGTTCTTAAAAATGATTTTATATTTGTGGTTGTAATTCGATGTTGTGTTGACGTTTTCAATTCGCGTTTTGTCCGATAAATTGATTTTATATTCGTGGTTGTAATTCGATGTTGTGTTGACGTTTCCAATTCGCGTTTTGTCCGAGAAATAGATTTTATATCCGTGCTGGTTTTGATTCGATGTTGTGTTGACGTTTTCAATTCGCGTTTTGTCCGTTAAAATGATTTTATATTCGTGGTTTTAATTCGATGTTGTGTTGACGTTTTCAATTCGCGTTTTGTCCGAGAAATAGATTTTATATCCGTGCTGGTTTTGATTTGATGTTGTGTTGACGTTTTCAATTCGCGTTTCGTCTATTAAATTTGATTTTATATTCGTGGTTTTAATTCGATGTTTTTAATTGGAAAGTTTTTTGCCAGTAAAACGTTGTTGCGTTTGGGGAAGCTAGAATATTAAATTATCCCTCAGGCTACATTTGCACAATGATGCATCTAATGAGATTTGGTGGAGGATGAAATCCAACTAACACGATATAGCGCATTTTAAATTTCATGTAAATAAATAAAGCGCATTTTTAATTTCATGTAAATAAATAAAGCGCATTTTTAAGTTCATGTAAATAAATAAAGCGCAATCTTGGCGTTTGAAAATTTAAATCCGAAAAGATTTGAATTTCATGTAAAATAATAAAGCGCATTTTTAATTTCATGTAAATAAATAAAGCGCATTTTTAAGTTCATGTAAATAAATAAAGCGCAATCTTGGCGTTTGAAAATTTAAATCCGAAAAGATTTGAATTTGTCATAATTCAGCATTCTAAACTTGGTCGGCTGAAAATGAACAAGTAGACTTTTAATTTCCAACTCATACCGATTCGATGTTGTGTTGACGTTTTCAATTCGCGTTTTGTCCGTTTAACTGATTTTATATCCGTGATTCTGTGGTTTTGATTCGATGTTGTGTTGACGTTTTCAATTCGCGTTTTGTCCGATAAATTGATTTTATATTCGTGGTTGTAATTCGATGTTGTGTTGACGTTTTCAATTCGCGTTTTGTCCGAGAAATAGATTTTATATCCGTGCTGGTTTTGATTTGATGTTGTGTTGACGTTTTCAATTCGCGTTTCGTCTATTAAATTTGATTTTATATTCGTGGTTTTAATTCGATGTTGTGTTGACGTTTTCAATTCGCGTTTTGTCCGTAAACTGATTTTATATCCTATGGGGTGCTGTTTGAAAAAAAAAAAAAGAATTATGTTGTAACACCTCGTTTTTGAGCTAATTTACAATAAAATTTGTCCGATATAAATTGGAAATTTCCGACTTATTATCTACAACAAAATACATTCTAAGTTGGAAGAAAAAACGCATATAAAATGTCAAAATTTTCCGACTTATTTGTAGGCTTTTTTGTTCCAACGTACACCGCATTTGTCGCGAGGTATTACAAAATTTTTTCCACATGCTTTTTGGAAAACTTGTTTATTTTGTTACACTTCGCGAAAAATACATTGTAAGTTGGGACAAAAAAGTCAGCAAAAGAGATCGGAAATTTACTGTAGGCTTTTTTGTTCCAACTTACAGTCTATTTGTCGCAAAGTGTTACAAAATAAACAATATTTTTCCAAACGGCGAGCTGGGCGCCGTTTGCTAGTTTGGTCAGCTTGTTTGCGGTGGCCAGTTGACGCGGTTCAAAAGTATGATATTATCGCCTAATCCGATCTCCAAGTTCATCTTTATCCAACCTAAGAGCTGTTCTACAGCTGTTCCAGACAGGAAGCAAAACAACTAATGATGATGTCTGTAAAAGCTCTCGTATCATCTTCGAGAAGCAGTTTAAACCGCAGTAGTAAAGTTGACTGAAAAAGTTTGAGCACAATAAAAAGCCGCATTTACTGAAGTGAAAAATATCATTTGAAAGTTCAAAACTTAGGGATTTTGTTTTCAATTAATCCAAGAATAAGATGCACCTAAAAGGTAACTAATTTAAACTTTAAAACTACGCATTAGACATTGACTTCAAGAGTTACGCTGAATTTTGATCCAGAATTTGTTACAATTACAGTATATAGGAAGGATATTTTAAAACTTCTTTAATGAATGAGTAACTGGGTATCATTGGAACGACCGACGCTCGCGTCGCGTGTTCCTCTGTTTTTACTCGGCCATTTTCCAACTAACGAGTGCGAAATTTTAAACTTTTGCTTATAACTCGAGAACGGTTGGGCCTAGCTACATGAAATTTGGACAGCAGTTTGAGATTAATGAGTTGTATGTTTGTACCAAATTTCGAGGTAATAGGTCACGTGACTTCGGTTTTAGAACCCGAAAACCACCCCGCAAGTTTGGCGTAAAAAGCGGTCTCAGTCAAAAACGGCTGAAGTATGGCAAAAAATATTTCATAGGGTTGTATGTCTCAAGATACCCTTTCATCCCAACCAACCCACTTTTGGCCGCGATGAGGTTTATTTCTTTTTTTTTTTCCTTTTTTTTCTTCCTAATTTTTGTACGCTCTTCTTCTCCTAAACCACAAAACATGGAAATCTAATTTTTGTGTAAAGTTGTTGAGCTGCAAACGCAATTTTTTCTCCCGAAATGTTTTGGGGCAACTCCACCGGGAACCCCCCTAAAAAAACATTTTTTGAACGGCTCAAGCTAGGGTTCTAGTTGTTTTTGATATCAGTAGATATTCAACAGAGAAATATTTTGACATAGTTTGGGGGTGCCACCCCCCCGGGGACTCCCCAAAAATCAATTTTTTGAACGACTCAAGGTAGAGTTCTACTTTTTTTTTTATATCAGTAGATATTTAATGGATAAATATTTTGACATAGTTTGGGGGTGCCACCCCCCCGGGGACCTCTCCAAATGGACCCCCAAAAATCAATTTTTTGAACGGCTTAACTTAGAGTGCCAGTGTTTTATGATATCAGTAGATATTTAACAGATAAATATTTTGACATAGTTTGGGGGTGCCACCCCCCCCTGGGACCCCCCCAAATGGACCCCAAAAATCAATTTTTTGAATGGCTCAACTTGGGTGCCAGTCTGTTTTGATATCAGCAGATATTTAACAAACAAATATTTTGATATAATTTGGGGGTGCCACTCCCACAGGGACCCCCCAAATAGACCCCCAAAAATCAATTTTTGAACGGCTCAAGCTAGGGTGCCAGTGTTTTATGATATCTGGAGATATTTAACTGACAAATATTTTGACTCTACTTTTCTGGAGATTCCATAATCAGATATTTTTGAATAATTGCTGATTTTACGGTAGACAAAAAGTACTTTTGAGCGTCACAGCATTAGCTATACGTCGGTCGTTCACTGGGTTTGCTGGCAAACTCTCATCTAGTTACCGCATAAAAATACTAGTTTTCCTGCTGTTGTTCTCCAATAAGATAGAGAGGAAACTGTGGATAAATATGGGGCGTGGACAAAAACGCGAATGTGTAACAGATTGGAAAACCCATGACAACTTTCTCCATATAAAGTGTAAACTTGAGTTTGCAAAAACGGTAAACGACTAGGCTGTCGATGTTACCCTCGCATATGTTAGGCAGAAAAGTGGAGGTAAACTTGAGAAATGAATGGATGACAATTACGGCACTGTTTGATCGGTTCCGTAGTAGAATTAAGGGAACTAACTTCTCAACAAAAAAAAAGATAGCTCGAAAGCACTGTAATGTTTGTATTGTTGGTTGTGGAGAGATTCTGACAACTTCATTCATAAGGTGAGTGAAACGATGGCTGAGTGCAATAAATTAACGGATAGAAGCAATTATGACGTTTGCATGTTTGATTACATGTTGATTACAATAAAAACGTTTGATTACATGTGACAACGTAACAAATGGCGATTATAACGTTTACGTGATCGATAGTTGGATTGATCAATACGAACTAAAAAAAAAGCATCTACATTCTACCGAGTTCTCATGTCATCTAATAGCTAGGGTATATGAAGTCAATAGGTCATGATTTTAAAATAATCAGAGCGTATTGCCCTACAAACGTAAGCCAAACGGGAGCTACAAAAACGTAGCATTAAGCAAGCAACAGCTAGAAAAGATAATTATTAATGGTATTCGAAAACCGCTGGTAAAATCGGTTGAGGACAACAATGTCCATCGTCCAATCGCCCCTATCGTAGTCGTTGGTGATGCAACAGTCTCGATTAATGGAGGAAGCAGAACTTGAGGGGGATATTTTTCAATCAAAAAATGGAGAAAAATGCCGAGCAAATAAAATTGCAAGTATGGAACGATGGATCGGATAAAATTTCGAAAATAGTACGCAACGAAATTGGCTTTGCTTACTTCGCAAAGCTAAAGAATGATGATGAACCACACTTAAATAAAAAGTGTTAACATAAAAAAGCCACAAACGGTTTCAGAGAAGACGTTAGTGACAAACACTAGGAAAATAACGTTTACGGTATCTTTGTTTTGCTTTTTAATCTAGTGTGGCTTTTTATGTTTAGAATCTCTGCTGCCGAAATTTAGCAACAGCTTAAACATTTTTCAATCAAAATAGCCGATTTACACCTAACGTACGACCAGCAGTGAGCGTACGAGTGCATCGTTTAATTATTTTTTAAATTTCACGCAGGTAAGCCGGTACACTGCACCTATCAAATTTGTATTTAAAATAAACGAAGGATACGCCCGTTAGCAACAATTCTACGCCAAGCGTACAATCAGGCCTAAAATAATCATTAAAAAAACTTTTCAATTTTTTTTATTATACGTTGTACTGTATAAACTTTATCCATATCCATTGAGAAACAAATTCTTTAACAGTTATTAATCTCCCCTATTTTTGCCGCTTTTTGTCTGCAGTACAATCGCGGCTTCTCGAAAACTTATTAAATTTTCTTCGCCTTGATTGGAGGATTTTTTTCCACCTTATGCTGATATTGGAGCTACCCAGGTCATTAGCTGCCTTTTTTAGGCAGACCATGGAAACTCACTAGTCACTACGATTATACACTACAGTAACGTAGATCGATCACAGACAACAAAAATGCTAAAAAAATTGGACAGTTCATTATAATTCCATTTGATTTAATTAGCTTCCAGTTTTTCCGGGTGTCGGGTTGGGAAGAATGTTTTTTCAGTGCATAGTTTTAAATTTGTTATCTTTTTTCTTTCAAAGATGAAAATGTGGGCGTCAATTTCTATGGTTTTCAGCGCACTAGTAATCCGGAAATTTTCTGTCACTAGTGTGACTCATCCATGTCTTCTTTGTATTTTTTCGGCTTTCTCTTCTTGTTCAAAGACTTGTTCGTAAATAGACCAGTTGAAAAGAGGATCGTTTTTTCTCTAAAATTTTGTTCCACGCTGAGTTACAAGTGCCCATTGATGAAATAACTTTCTGCTTAATCAGGCAATTTTTCTTCGTGCAAATATTTCGCAAGCGCATTTCTAACTGAAACCAACTACACTAACAAACTACATATGTGCACTTTTACCGGAAAGACGTAATCAGTCAATGATTTGAACTGGCAGCTATTTATCAAACCATACAATCCGATGCAGTTTTCAGCAATGGCATCAAGCGATTCTTTATTTAATGGAGAACAACAATTACCCGATGGGGGGGGGGGGGTTATTCTGAAGTGGCACTGCGACTATACTACACCAGTGTGATGCTGTTGTGCTAACATGAAGGCGCTTTGAGCACCACCTAAAATATTTTATGTTCGTCACGACGTCTTGTTCCTTCTGGTCCATTCGGCGGCTGTTGCTTGGTGCAGTGGTTAAGATGATGAACAGTTTGTTTATGTGCACCAAATGCTGCCGCGGTCAGGTGCTATGTCATCGAAGAATAGACGGATGCAGTTTAACGTCATACCCAGGACGAATTTTAACACTTACTACAACTAATGTCTTTATCTGATCATGTTGAATATTTTTCACCAAAATATAAAAACTCCCGAGGCACATTACTGAACTCACATAAACAAATTCAGAAAACAAATCATGGGTTGTACTAAACAGAATTAGTATGTAATGTCGAATCGCTCCAAATAGGCATAGTAGGCTTTTGAGGCAACGCCTATGCCAACCCTATTTAACCCTACTACGCCTATTTAGAACTCGCCGGGTTGTTTTTATTAGGCACAGTGTGATGTACTAAGTACAATACGCCAACGCCTACCCTAGCCTTAACCTACTAGGCCTGTTCAGAACAAACGACAAGCCGTAAATACAGTAGAAGTGCAAGCGCATGAAAACGTTAGGCAAAATATAACATTGTACTTGAAATACAACATACAACTTACATTGGCATTCCTGGTTGAATTTTAATGGCAAGACTATAAGCATTCACTGCACCTTGGTAATTTTCGTTTGCAAACAGTTGCCTAGAAAAAAAAAAATTTTTTTAAAACAGCGCCAATCAAATAGAATTTAATTATTTCCGTGTGAACTAGGCAGATCTAATTCAATACTGGTAGTCTAGAAACATCACGTCTTACAGTCCTGCTTCACCTTAATGCTCTCTCCACGTGCAAATGGATAATCGTTTTAATTCCTACTGACGCAGGTGGGGCGGGGCCTCTCCATCGCGCGGGCAATCCCGTGTTTCGAAGATGACAGACAACTTACATCATCATCAGTGTGAAAAGGAGTCGAGACAGTGCAAAGAATTGTATGGTCCCGGAATTAGGCTAACTCAAAAGGTTGTTTGATTTGATGCTACTGCATATCAAAATGGTAGAGCTAAGCTTCCGTAAGTATTTAAGCAGACATTGAAAATTTACAGAAAATTCTACCAGAGTAATACATTACACTTTCCTAGTACTACTTGTAGCTAAAGCGATGTTAATGGCATGCCAAAGTCTAAGTAACTCCCACCTTCCTTTGTCTTTCAGCCACATTGGATCTTTCTCGTGCTCAGCCAGATCTGGTTCTTCAACTTCGAATTGCTTTCTCGCATTTGCTTGTTTTTGAAGCCACTAAACAAATTCCAGTGGTTCTTAGAACTCATACCAGTACCTAATGGGGAGATCTTGAATGCTTGTTTCTTGTCGTGCAAAACGGGTTTGTGTAGGAGTCAGTGCAAGAATATTATTTTAGGTTGCGTGTTCCTTAAAATGATATAACGATAAAAAGCCAAATTTTACTAGTAGGTCAACAAACAATGGCCTAGCTCTCTTTGTTTAAAGAATCTCGGTGAATGCATCATTTGCAGAGAATCTAGTTACGAGCAAAATACAGCAAAAAAGCCTCGGAGAAAATTAATTTGAGTTGGAGCAATATTACAAAACGCGATGGAACTAATTGCTCCAACTCAAATTATAATTACAATATAATTTGAGCTGGAGCAATTAGCTGCAAAACGCGATTCATGATGCATTGACAATTCAAACTGAAGTCCTTCGTGGCTGAAGACAAATTATCATAAGACCACTGCATAAATTAAGCAGGCAGTTAATATCGATAACCAACTCTGCAGCAAAAACTAAATCTGAGCAATCTCAAAATCCTGATACATCGATACTATTGACTACATAAATTTCCTACTTCGTTTTCTTCCGCCGCTTTGGACTCTCTCTGTGGAGTTGGAAACACTCTAGGGGTGAAAGAAAACGTGATTTTTCCACTTAGTCTCGGACCAGCTGGTTTCGTCTTTGTCGGCTTCTTTGACAGTTGCTCAGCTGCGGTTGGTTTTTTCACTTTTTCTGGAAAGAAGATGAAGTCAGATCAACTGCGTAACGGCATCGTGCACAAACTTCGCTTAACTTAAGCTATTGTATACACTTTTTGGAGTTTCAAGCAAATGAAAGAAGCAGAGATTGTCCCCAAAAAGAATGTTTTACATAAAGCTTTTTTCTACATACTCGTATATTTTACACGCTTTTTTTACATTCTCGCCTATCCATAAAAATAGAAACGAAAAAAGAGAGTATGCATTAAGCAATTGAAGTTTCAAATCATGTTAGTTACAGCACAAAGAAATATATAGCTAATTGTCAAGAACCTCAACATTTTCAATCACTCATCCAAATGGATACGCCGCTATATTCTATTTTGCTAATAACAGGACTACAAGATTTTGTAAATCAATACATTCTTGAATTAGCTTGAGAACTTTGCCTAACGGTTAAAAGTGTTAATATATGATTGACATAACTAACCGGGAATTTCTAACGGTTCTTCTTCGATTTCTGTGATCGTACAGGATTCAATTTCTTCTTCAAAATCAGGTTCGTCAAATATTAGAGCATTTTTGCGAAATTCATTTTCTTTTTTTTCTTTTAACTTTTTTTCTTTTAACAAACTAAAGTTTTTTTCAAGCTCATGTTTTTCTTTTTCCGCTTCCAGCCTCTGTTTTTCTTTCCATTCTTCGAATTCCTTCATCGTCCTCACTCGTTCATTTTCTTTTACTTCAGCAATTCGCGTACGATCGTTTTCCTCCAACTGTAAAATGAAAAAGCAAACAAGTTTAAGAGAAAACCGATCAGTGGTCGAGTGGATAGAGCGTCTGCTACTAAAAAAGTATACTCGGGTTCGATTCCCGATCGGGTCAAATCAAAGACTCTAAAAATTGGTATTCACAGCTTCACTGCTTGATGTTCAGCAATACAGGGAGTTCCAAAATGGTTGACCCCATTCTAAATACCCATATCTCGGAAACTTCTTGATGGATCATAATGAAACTTAATACACTTTATGTTAAAGGTCATAAGTTTTATTGGCTAAATTTACAAAGAAAAGTACAAATATTTGTTGGTTCTATGACAGATTTTCATAAATGTTCAATATGAGCGCCGCCTGTGACTCTGCACCCGTTGAGTCGGTATTCGGGCTCGTGCCAAACTCGCTGTAGCATGTCTTCGGTAACAGTTCCAGTGCAGCTGTAATTCTCTGTTTCATTTTTTCAATGTTAGCTGGAAGAGGAAGTACAAAGACTAGTCCTTTCACATAACCCCAGAGGAAAAACTCACACGGTGAAAGGCCGAGTGATCGTGGTGGCCATTTCACCACGATCACTCGGCCTTTCACCGTGTGAGTTTTTCCTCTGGGGTTATGTGAAAGGACTAGTCTTTGTACTTCCTCTTCCAGCTAACATTGAAAAAATGAAACAGAGAATTACAGCTGCACTGGAACTGTTACCGAAGACATGCTACAGCGAGTTTGGCACGAGCTCGAATACCGACTCAACGTGTGCAGAGTCACAGGCGGCGCTCATATTGAACATTTATGAAAATCTGTCATAGAACCAACAAATATTTGTACTTTTCTTTGTAAATTTAGCCAATAAAACTTATGACCTTTAACATAAAGTGTATTAAGTTTCATTATGATCCATCAAGAAGTTTCCGAGATATGGGTATTTAGAATGGGGTCAACCATTTTGGAACACCCTGTATAAAGGGAGAGTGTGAAGCCTTCACCGTGTGTGGTAGACAGGTGGCAGCTTGACTCAAAGACCACAAGGTCCCTTCGCTCTACCCTAGCCACGATAACTAGGTAAATTAAGATGTAATTGCCATTACTAGCAAACAAGTGAGTGAACTGTTATCTCACAGTTGTAGAAAATAATTGCAATTACATTTTGTATGGCATAATCGAAGGTCGACGTTAGATAAAGAAATTAAAATAAGATGTAATTTGATGAAATCAAAATGGGGGTCACAGAATCACGTGGCTGATAGCATAAAACTGGCTTGACAATTATTAGCAAAAATCCAGTTACTAAAGGCTAAAAAACATGAAAATAAAGTTGCCTATGCTTGAACCAAGATATTACCACTGGATGGGGTCATAGCTGTATAGGCATGTTGGACCAATCTATCTAGTAGGTCAATGTCATCTGATACGATCATTTTCCATCTATCTATAATTAATTGCTCTATAAATTTCTCAGAGCTACTTACAGCTACAAGCCAAGACTAAATAAAAATAACCTTTTGCATAAAAAAAGAAGCCATATAATAAATTTTGCAAATAAAGAGCTAAAAAGTATAAATATCTAAATAATCTGAGGCCCATACACGAAAAACTTCAACGAGACAATCAATCAAAACCTAAAACAAGATACATTTTTATCGTTAGCCACAAGGTCTATGAATAATACCAAACCCTTAAAATAGCAACTAGGAGAACAGCCTTTTTAACTATCATTGTGTTAAACTGCTTTATTTACGAAGCTAAAATGATTCCGTTATTGGGAGTTTGACGTTATCATCAAAATAATGCTCAATGAAACACCAAGTGTATGAGTATATCAGAGCAAAATAATGTATGAAGCAAAAATGATAGATAAATGAGGTGTTTCGTTTAATTTGCAAACCTGTTTTCACCAATAAAAACCACAACGAAATGGCGGGTTAGGACCTGTTAATTTTGATTTAAAAATTGTTCATTATTGATTTGTTTTATAATCTCATAACCAGATGAAAATCATTCAACCACCACAAATCGCTACCTTCATCATTTCTTTGAGTGAGTATTTCTTATTTTTTTCTTTGATTTCCCTTTTTTCTTCTTCTTGTTTTTCCGCTTTTTTCTGCAAATATAGAAGCGCTTCCTCCCTTTTTGTCTTCATTACTGCTTTGTTGCCTGAAAAAAAAAAGATCTCCAACACCAACAGTCCAACAACCTAGGTAACTCTAGATTCTTTGTGAACGATTAAGTAACGGCGGTAACTGACATTACTTAATATTCACAGATGACAATAACTGATCAGTTATGATTGTAAGATAGCTAAATCAAATTTTACGCGCTGGCATCGTTTTCATGAATCAAACGCATTTTTCTAGCAGTTTCTTGTTCAATCACATCACTACGACTGAAACACACCATACTTGTTCCCCAGAACTGACAAATGGATTCTCACTAGTCACTACCCTTAACACTGCAGAGCATACGAGATCCTGAATTTTTATCCCCTGAAGTTTATTAAGCAAGTAACAGTTGATTCTTTGAGCAAATACAGTACCATTCAAAGCCTTATCACATCACAAAAGAGCGGAAAAGCTTTGAAAAAGCTAACGGTTTACTTTGATTACATAATAAGGCGCTCTTTTATTACGAGTTTTTAACTGCGATGAGTGTAATTGCAAGAAATAAAACGTTTCAAGAATTTTACAAAAATAGGTAATCTTTAGAAGAAACGAACACTATGAAGCATAACTCAACAGCGCCCCATATAGAACGCTACAATTAACAACCTAAATGTTGCAAGGCAAATATGAAACTGGTTGGTGTCTTGACAAAATGCTCCACGGATCACTCACGTAGTGTAACTGAAGGTGACTGTTGAGTAATGGTGTGAGTGGATTGTATGCATGTGTGAGTGCGAATTTGTGTGTAAATACCTCTTTTTTTGCTCTGTAAATATTGCAAATTGAGTTGCTTTTTTTCTTTTTTTTTCGCTTTCTTTGAGGTGTAGCAGCCATGCATGATATTGATAACTCTGGCCATACAACCTTGACTTGATGCATGATATAACGTTATTCGTTTTGCTGCTTTTCCTATTTGTTCCAAAACATTATGTGTTTTTTCCTTTAAAATGGCTACAATTGTAATGCTGTTTTTGATTTAATTATTGCTGATTTGAGTAAAATTGTATGTTGGTGCAAATGAAATAAATAAATAAATAAATAAATAGTCTCTAATCCCCAATTTACGCACCACGGTTTAATTTAATCCGAGCCTGCCAGTTCTTAACTTATATTCGGCTCTAACCACGTAGGTACAAAAACAATCAAAGTAGCACTACTCCGTTATAAAATTATTATAAAGTCAAGTAAATTCAAATCATAGTCAACATACCTGAATGTGGAGAAACAAGCTTGTTCCATAGTTTCGGATTTTCTTTCACAAGATTGAAGGTGATGGCAGAATTTTTAAATCTGGCAACACTGGCATCGTCATCAATGGTATCAAAAAGTAAAATTTCAAATAGAAAAGGAGGAAAACTCACCTAAAAATTGATGGCGAATACTTAACATCGCAAAATTCACACATAATAGTTTTCTGTTTAAAATACGCAGTGGCTATTTTTTGCCTTTAAGAGGCAAAATAGCCACATGCAATTTTGGCACCGAAGGCAAAAATAACCCCAATGACTATTTTGCCTCCAGAGCCAAAATAGCCCTGCCCCTAACCCTAACCCGTACCATAACTCTAACCCTAACCCAAACAGAGGAAAAATGTTATAATAATCGTAGTGCTATAAATACTTTAAACGGTAACTATACGCTATTCATTGACGATAAACAAGTTGATCTTATTAAGACTGATGAAAAGTTTGATAATTCAAAACAATCTTGAGACCATGTGATAATTTGAAAATTGTGCATTTACAATATTAAAAAAGTATTCCTCACAGCTTTTTATACTGCAAACTAATTGCTCGTATTGTAGTAGTGCAATCTTTAGGTGGTAACAAATAGCTTTGTAGCACAACCGTATTTCAAGGCTAGGAAGGTTTAGGCGAGATCTATTTAAGATTATACTGCTCGATAAAAGGTTAAATTTATTTCTCATTATTCGACCATGGTTTCTTGTCGTTCGGATTAAGTTTGGTACTTTAGCTTAAACTAAGTCATTAAACGCTTGCTGATAACTGTTGAAATTTATTGATCAAATTTTAGCGAATTAGAGTTATAAAATAGCGCCATTACTATTTTTTTATCGAACGTAAACGAATTAACTGAAGCAAATTTTGACAAACATTTTGACGCTTTTACTTCTTTAATACAAAAAGTTATTGATAAGCATGCACCTTTGAAACAACTATCCCGTAAACAAAAAAACTAAAAATCAAGCCATGGATTACAAAAGATGTATATGCAAAAATTCGCACTAAAAGACGGATGCACAAATCACATTATATAAATGGCAATGAAGCCATGAAACAGGAATACAAAATCTTTTCTAACAAAGTAACAAAACTTAAAGCAACTGCGAAAAAAAATTATTACGCAGACGAACTTGAAAAAAACAAAAGTAATTCGCGAAAAACATGGGAGCTGCTTCGGACGATACTGCCCGGAAAATCTAGGAAATCATCAAATTTGCCTACTTCAATTCGCGTGAACGAAAAGGAAATAACTGAAAAACAATCAATTTTGGAAGAATTTAACAAATACTTTTCTAACATTGGGGAAAATCTAGCGGACAAATTTAAATCTGACAATCCTGAAACGTACAAACTATATCTTCGCAATAAAGTAAAATCGTCAATATTTATGGAACCGCCACGGGTAAATGAAGTGAAAAATTTAATGAACTCTTTGAATTTACGCAAATCAGTAGGGCATGACAACATATCATCGTATTATTTACGTATTGCATCAGATATTCTATCTCCAGTTTTGTGTTATTTTATAGACAATGCTTTAAGACTAGGAATATTCCCGCAGAATTGTAAAAAAGCCAAAATTATTCCATTGCACAAAACCGGAAAACCCAACAATTTGACTAATTATCGACCAATTTCTATCTTAACTTGTTTTTCTAAAATAATCGAAAAATTAATTCACAAACGATTGTCTTCTTTTTTTGATAAACACTCGATCCTTCCTAAAACACAATACGGATTTCAAGCTGGTAAGTCAACCTCTCATGCCATACTAGATGTATTGACGACAGCCTATGAGCATATAAATAACCATGAATACACCGGCCTAATACTATTGGACTTCAAAAAAGCATTTGATACCGTCTCGCATTCAATACTTCTTTATAAACTAGAGCACTACGGAATTCGTGGAGTCGCAAACAAACTCCTTAAATCGTTTTTGTCAGATCGTTCTCAATTTGTTTCTCACCACAACTCGTCATCTGATACTTTAATAAACAGATTCGGTGTGCCACAGGGAAGTAATCTAGGTCCTCTCTTATTTCTAATCTATATTAATGATATCCCTCATGCTCTAAATTCAAACCCAAGATTATTTGCCGACGATACTTGCTTAAACATCAACGCGGTTACCCCTGCTATGTTGAGCAAAAAAATGAATTTAGAACTAACTACTGTACATAAATGGACTACAGCCAACAAAATAACAGTAAACCCCCAAAAATCTCATTGCTTAATAATACCACCCAAAAAGAATCATCGCATATCAAATATTTCAATATATTTTAATGACTCAGTGATAAAGATTAATGACACAGTAAAATATCTTGGTATTACAATTGATAATAAATTGAACTTCGAAGAACACATTAATGCGCTTGCTACAAAAATATCTAGATCACTAGGAGTCCTATGCAAACTTCGTCATATTTTACCTAAATCAGCACTACGTAACTTATACCATTCAATGATTCACCCTCATTTGCTCTACGGAATCACGGTTTCGGGAAATGCTTTTGACAAACACTTAAAAAAATTAGCAACCCTACAAAATAAAGCTGTTAAACTAATTTCTGGAGCCCAATGGCGCGATCACGTTACACCTTCCTATTTAAAGCTACAAATTCTAAAGCTGAATGATTTATATTTATACGAAGTTGCTAAGCTAAAGCATAAGCACACGCGTTAGAAATTACCCACGAGTCTTTCCACATTCTTTGCCCCGGTCAAAGCGATACACACACGAAGCACTCGTTTAGCATCATCCGAATTAAACCTTTACCTACCCAGATACAAATCTCAAAAATTACAAAAAAGTTTTAAATATCAGGGAGTCAAGATATGGAACTCGGTACCACAAGACCTAAAACAGTTACCCTTTAATCGATTCAAGACGAAGTACAAAAAGCATTTACTCTCAAAATATAAATTAATTTTTCAAGCACCAAAAAGGAATTATTGATCACAATATATTATAGTGGTTGATAAAGTTTTTCAAAGTTAATAAATTTTAACTCTACTAATTCAAAACAGCAAACATCAGTAATTGATTTAAAATAGTAGGGTGGCTGCTCGACTCGATGACCGAGAGGTCCTTCGCAGCTTCCTGCTACATTTCATTTTAAACAAATGTTTGTGTTTGTCTGAAGTGATTATCGAAGTGCAAATAAACGTCATAATAGACACTTCCTTAAAAATGATACACAAATTTAACTAGAATAATGAAACTTAAACTAAAACGCTTCGAATTAAGGGATATAATACCGCAGGGGCGCACCCAGGGGGGGTTTCAATTTTTCAAAAAACAACCAGACCCAATCGTAGTTAATTTATTTTAACCATTACTAAAAATGCACGTCAAACAGGGTTTCAAAGTAATAGTTGCATTTAGTTACATTTGTTTATTCAAAAACCCTGTAATAACGATTTTGAAAGATGTTGGTTGTGAAGATTGTGTGTGAGAATAAGCTACCACTATGGGGGCCTGGGAGCGAAGCCCCCAGCCGCTGGGCAGTTCTTCCATGTTTTCAAAAAAAAATCCATTTTAACGCCATTTGGATGACATTTTAAAAGTTTTTGACATTTTGAACATGATGACACGTATGGGGGCCTGGGGGCGAAGCCCCTAACTGCCGGGGAATTCTTGCAATTTTTTTTGAAAAAAAAACAGCCATTTGGATGACATTTCAAACGTTTTGATATTTTCAACATGATGGCATGAGTGGGGGTCTGGAGGCGAAGCTCCCACCCGCTGGGCAATTCTTGCAATTTTTTTGAAAAAAAAACAGCCATTTTAATACTATTTGGTGACATTTTGAATGTGTTTAGACCAATTAGAAGATAATATGTTAAATTACTAAGATTTAGAAGAGTTTGAAAGAATTTGTTTTTGGTCTGTCCAATCAGCCCCTGCACACGTACTGGTCAAGTCCAAAATACGCTTAAATGTTGAAAGATCACATATTTGGTTTAAATCTTTTAAGAAAATATGCTTTGAAATTCAAAAATTTGTTTGTGGTGCAGAATTTCAAAATAGCTTTTAAGAGCGTCGGAGCTAATGGGTCGCGTTGAAAAAGACTGCTTTAGATTAAAGGTTTTCGTCCAGCTACCTTCACAAATCTATGCTGGAATGAAGAAAAGCTAAAATGCGGGGGTATAAGCTTACACAAAGGTTGATTACATTAAAATAGACAATGGGTTGTTATTATGATGTATGATGTGGCAAAAATTATCTAAAATACTATAAAGCTAATGCAAAAATATAGAAAAAATCATTTGGAAATGTTAGCTCCGTTGCTATTAAAATCTGATTTTAAATTCCTGAATGCGTTTGCAGATTAAAAACCTCGACGTTTGAATGCAATTTTCTAGCGAGTTTCTTCTTCAAACAACGGATTTGTTTGCTTTTTTTTGCAAAAGTGCATTTAGCTTAGTAGTTTCTTTTTACACAAGGGCGACTTTTTTCACTAAACGGCCGTCGGTCTCTTTTAAGTGTCAAACTCTGTTCTTCTCAGAAGTCTATGATAGGGAATAATCTATCTATTATTTAATATCTATGGATATATCAAATACCCACAGTTACGTAATGTTTCTGTCAGCAATATCGTACGTGAAACAAATGCAAAAATCTCAATTGCTTGGTAAATATTGAGCAGGATCAAATTACGGCCCTAAAACAGCATCTTGATCTGAAGGGATTAACAACTACTAAAGTGATTATTTAGTTCAAAGTAAATATAGCTAAGTTTTACAAACTGCGTTATATCAACAAAATTATGTTCCTTTTTTAGTACCAAAAGGGGGGAGTTCCGACCCCCCCCCCCCCTTCTGGAAGCACCACTGAATACCCGCCTACATCAATGCACCCAATGCCGGTTATAATATCATGCACCAAGACTGTTTTGCTCAACTTAATTCTTGTTCACTTGTACAGCTTCTCTATCTACAGCAGAAGCCGCCTTAGCTCTAGAATATATTATAAGCACATAGCATAAAGTTGAGTAACGTGCCAAGTGCCACTATCACGCAGAGGTAGATCTTATTTTTCAACTTAAAAGAAAGTTTAAAGCACTAATCAATATAGCGTAAATCCTCCAAAAAACGTAGAAAGAATCAGAGGCGGGCAACAGCGCCGCTACTTTTCGAGTAACAGCATTTTGGGGGTAATAAACGGATAAAGCATTCTATTTTTGCCACGTTTTGAGTTTCAATCTCTTAAGAATTAAAATTAAAAAGCAGAGGCAATGATACCAACCAAAGTTTCTGGGAACAAATGTTTTGAAGTACATCCATGAATCGACAAAGTCCCTACGCTTATTAAAGCGCTGAGCTTTGTTAATCACCACGCTAACATTTTTGAAACATTAAAAACAGCTTGTGTGAGTTTGACTCTGGAACAATGTTTTCGATGTCAGATGTCAATAATATATTTAACTTAGACTAGAATAATAGATCCAGTATGGCGTTGTCCAAATGTCCACTGCTACTTTCGAGACATGCCCCTTTCTGCAGAAATCATTTTCACACAACTGCGCGAACTGCACACCAATACATTTGTAGACTTGTCTTTTACGGGCCATCCGTGAGCTTCATTTTACTAATGGCTATGTCTTTTGTTTTCAAACAGGACATTAAAAATATCCGAAAGTTTCATACCTTGAGGTACTCATTTGAACAAAACACTTTGGCTGAAGACGACTTGGTTCCTTTCAAAGGAACTGCGACGTAAACATTCTTCTCCGTTTCCGACCAGTTATAGTCATCTATTAGTATAGGCATTTTTAACTAACATCACTAAGCATAATATCTATTAAAATCTGCAAAAACAAAAAGATATTACAAAAGATTTCAAACACGAAACTGTTAGCTAACAAAAGAGTTACCGTAGTAGTTAAGACGTCGTCACAAAAACCAACAAAGCTCGTCTAACTGACTGAGAAGCCTAAAAGCATTTGGGCGTTACATAGGTAAAGGGGAACTCAATACAACTTTTTTGTATGGCTAAAAAATCGTGATAGAGAAAGGTTGAAAATGCGCTTAGTGCTCTCAAACTTGGAATATCATAGAGGTGCTTACCACTAAATAATAATTCTCATAAGACTAATTTTTGAATTTTCAATTTGCAAAATTAAAAAACTTGAACATGCATGCTTGTTTGATTTACAAAAACCATTTTTAAATGTTTGAAATTTTCCTAAAGTTTGAAACTTTCTGAAGGCAAGTAAACGTTATGCAAAACTGCCTAAGATCACGGGAAAAAATTTTTCAGTTACGTTATAGCTCCACTTTAAATCAGCACGTATACACGGGCAATCAAGCATAACCCACGACCAACGCAAATCGTGTTCGAAAAGCTGAAGCTGAATTTCCGCAACCAGATTAACTTCAATTTCATAGCTAAATTTGCGGAACACTTTGTTGCTGAACATACAAAGGTGCCAAGTTTAGAAGCTTAACTGGTGGGGCAAAAAACTTTCGCCCAACGTTGCGGTAGGCTATGCTTAGGCATGTATCAGTGATTCATGAAAATGGTTCATCCACAAACGCAAAAATTACATTTTAAAACGAAAACGTGACAAATTTGCGGAGCGTGATAAACAAATAATATAACGTCATGGGGGTATGAAGTAGAATGGCCAAAAAAATGCAAGAAAACTTGTCGTTTTGCTTGTCATTACATTTATCCTGTTGGGGATTTGGTTAAAAAAAATAAGATTCCATTAATAGGCGTTTTGTACAATCAAATTCGAAGTCGCAAATTTTTGCGTTAGTCCAATCCATAGAATATTCGTTATCGAAAACATGCATGGTTTGCACCGATTTGTTGAATCGTAGATGTCGAATGTCCGCTTTCTTTTTTTGCGGATGAAAAAATTGCGTCTTTCGCCTATGTATCAGACGTCACAGTCAAGGCAAGGAATTTGATATATTGCTCCCTGTCGCATATTAGGTGTTAGGACCTACTGAGCGTTTGTGACCAGCGAGTTTCTAGCTAAAAGAGCAGCACGGTTTCCACGTTGTGGCCAGATAAACATCGTCGTGTTTTTTCCGTCAATACGGAGTCTTGGGCAATTTGGCAGTTTTTTATTTTAAGAGTCGTGCTTGCGGGTACAATTTCAATTTCTACGTGTCTTTTACGTGCTCTATTTCAGCTTCGCCGTTTTTGCGGTAGAGCAAAGGGCACAGGCCAGGTCAACTAATGATAGCACAACAGCTAATACCGTACGCTTATTGTTTTACTACGCCTTTCAGCCCTGATAAGGTAAACTACACGCTTGAACACAGCCTATCGAAACGTTGGCAAAAGCTTTCTTCCCAACGGTACAGCTATTAAACTTGATTTAGTGTATACTCCTGACGACAGCATTCGAGACATACAAGGGTGTCGTTGTGACGGCTGTCACCTCGCCTAGAATCGAAGCCGTGTTCTGTTCAACCGGCTTGTGATGCTAATCATGTGACTTCGCGTCGCTGTTGGCATTTGCGAGAAGGTTGCTTAGAGCATGCGCTGATTGGTGGCGTGACATTTGCCTTTTTCTCACTGTCCGAACTCAGACGCAGAAAACTATTTTGAGTTCTCTTTTGGATTTGGAACAAGCAACAACAGCAACATATTTTTCATCAACGTCGACGTTTTTCAGTTCAATTTCAAATCAAGTATTTTGTTAATCTTTATTTACAGTTAAATCGTTTACGTTTATTTTCATTTTGCTTAGTTAGAGATTAGTGCAATAAAATATATTTTTATTTACAGTTTATTGTGGCGTGTGTTTTTCTATAATTTACGGAGTTAACTACATTATTTACAATTAGAACCATACGTCACATCGTCATGCAAACGAAGTTTCGGGATGAGTTCATAGAAACCTATCAAGCTTCAATACGATTTTTATACATAAAAGTCTCAGACACGATTGCGATTCGTGAACAAGCTGCCTCGCAATTTATAACAAATCTATATCATTACGGCATAAAATTTAGCAATACAGACAATAATTGCTTAGTATTACAATAGTAATTACAACTTTATTTACCAAGTTGTCTTGGCCAGGAGACAGCGAAGGGACCTTACGGTCTTCGAGAGCTGCCACCTGCCAAACTGTCTACCACACCCGGTGACGGCTTCACACTGCCCCATTAATTTCCTAATCGTCAAGCAGGGAAGTAGTGAATACCAATTTTCATAGCGTTAGGTTTGACAACACCAGGAATCGAGACCGAGTGTACCTTCCCAGTAGCAGAAGCTCTATCCACTTGAAAACAGATCGGTTTAAAAAAACTTACACTTATCACATTAAAAAACATTGTCCTCCTGTACAAAGTAGACAACAAACGCAAACGGAAGACTAAAATGACCAATTTCAATAACGTAGTTAATCTCTGGTGATTTTCAAGTAAGAAATGGTCTTTACAAAAAAGATTAGTTCGCGTTTAGTAAAAATAAGTTTTCAAAATTAAGTCGAGATTTTCATTGTATTTCGCGTAGAAGCCGTTCACCTCCACTGTTCAGTAATTGAAGACATATAACTGCTTGAAAACTGAATTTCTTCATTTCGTCTTGATTTTCATTTTGACGAACATATTTCATGTAATTAAAATTTTGCTTCAAACCCCCCACATTTGCTTAGGAAATGAAGGAAGAAACCATTTCCGAAAATAGCCATTGCTTTCTTTTTTGGTTTCATCGCCACCTTTTGTTTTCCAGGACTTTTCGCAACTCTGACCTTTAACCAGCTCATCGTCAACATAGCTTGCATGAAAGGATCGCCGAACGAAAACCAATAATCCACCAAAGCAGCTTTTTCTCATTATAACAATGCAGAGGATGTTTTGTTTCCACAGACAAGCCAAACTTTTATCCTCCAGAAGCTATCGAATTCTTCAACCATTTTTCTCTGCGATAAGAGCGAAGCATCGCGGTGATGTTACAGGATCAAAAATGGGAGCTATTTCACTCTGCAAACCTGCACAATTTATCAACTGATATCAAACCAGACATATTTTATCTATATTGCTTTAACATCTTGAAGAAATAAATTTTCATAGTATTCCAGTTTCATAGCATACGAAATTGGTATTAATTCCATCAGATTCTCTACAAGGGTTTGGTAAACTCTTTTTCGTTTTTGTTTCTTTCTTATTTTTTTCTCCTTTTGCTTCTTTATTGTTCGAATATGACTTCCAGCCTAGTCAGCGTCATGCTTTTCGGACAGAATTCTTCAGTGTCGATATCTATCTGATTCGAAATGCGATGAGCAGGAAAACCAACGTATTTAAGTAATCATGCAATAAGGAGAACTGCAATCTCAATAGTGGCGACAGACTTTCATGTTATCGGACAGTTGAAGTGTGAATTCAAACTACTTTGGCCAGCACAAATTCGTTTTGTTCTTTTTTTGTTGTTGTAGTTTTTTTTTTTTTGCGAAAGTAAACAGCTTTTGGTGTACTCAAACAGAATCGAGAACGAGCTGTGGTCAGGAAGCCACGAGTCACGTGCACATTGGTTGGATTCCAACAAATGTTGACCAATGACTGAATCACTCTCTGGTACAACCATTGGCTAACATTTGTTGCAATCCCATCAGTGTGCACCTGACTCGTGGTTTAATATCCTGACCACAGCTCTTCCTCCATTCCACTTGAGTACACTGGAAGCTGTTTACTTTTACGAAATAAACCGGATTTGTGCAAGTAAAAGCAGTTTGTATTCACATTTCAACAGTGCCGTCACCAGAGCAACTAAAGTGAGGGGTCACTAGCCGAAAGTGGAGGGGGGCACTAAAATAAACTGAACTTTTGCATATAAAAGCTGGTATTTTACGGCTACAAATTATGCACTGATTTAACAATTTTGTGTCTATTGAAAAAAAGACGTATAAGGCCGGCAGCGTTTCTTAGCTCGTTTCGAATCCGGTCCATAGTATCGCTTGAAAAATCTGTATGCAGCAGTGAATGCGACCAGAAGCGCAATTACGATTTTGCTAAGAGGTAACGGGACTTGAACCAAAAGCAAAATTTTTTTGCACCAAAATTGTCTAATTTAGGCCCCGTGCTGAACAAAGTGATGAAACTTAAGCGTATCACAGAGGGGGCCTGGGGGGATTCACGACAACTGACCGCGAACCACATAATTACTATCTTGCCCAAACCCAATTAGCTGAGAAGAGCGATCATAAGCATATTTTACTATCCCCAGAGCCATCTGGCCCAAACCCTCACTTTGTGACGAAATCACTGTGGCGAAATCAGCGAGCAAATCACTGTGACGAAACTGTTGGTTCGCAGTCAGTTGACCTGGCTGAGCCTGGGGGGAGAGGGGGCAGAGCCTCCAGCCGCTGAGCGATTTCTTGTGATTTTGTGGCAAAAATAGCGATTTTAACGCCATTTAAATCACATTTCGCACTTTTTGCAGCCATATGAATAACTAAATTGCTGAAATATAGAAGTCATTGAGAGAATTAAATCGCCAAGCCCTTCTGCCCCCCCTATACTTCAGGTTACCTCCAAAACACGTTAAAACGCTAGTATTTTGAGGTTGAAGCTTCCAAAGGACTTGGTTAAAGTCCTCTTACCCCCTACCCCAAATTGCACCAGTGATCACGACCAAAAAAATCTTGAGTGTGCTCTAAAAAAACAAAAACAGCTGGTCTTAAAAAAAAAGTTTTCCCGTATTGTTTCAGGTCATAATCACTAACGAAGTACCGGAAACGATTCCATAGGCTTACATCTCTCTTCCACGACACATCCGTAAAGGTGTGCTAATCAGACGGATTAATGCATCACATTTATGCACACCAGTTGATTGCCAACAATTTCGCGAAGAATCGAGAAAACTTCAAACGAAAATTATGTTTGAACGTTATTATTCCTTTTTCCATTATTGTCTGTCTTGTTGCTACGTGATGTTCCAAAGACGGATTCTGAGTACACCGAAATGGGGGGCAAAAGCATTTGTTACGGGGAGCAAAGCCCTCCTGCCCCCCTTCCCACTAGCACGGCACTGATTTCAACTGTTCCGCTAAGATCAAAGCATGCCGCCACTATTGAGATTGCAATCTCCTCATTGCACAATTAGTTAATTACGTTAGTTTACCTGCTCATCGCATTTCAAATCAGACAGAGATCGTCACCGAAGGGTTCTGTACGAAAAGCACGACACTGACTTGGCTGAAAATCATATTTTGCATCACCTCAAAAGTGCCCAAATTTCTTTATTGTATTATTGATCATTATGAAGGAGCAGTCATGTGATCGAGTTGACCAATGAAAGCACTGAAAAACCTTGATTTAAATTCAAATGGCTTTGCACAACTGGAGTGTTATAGGATATTGCAAAAGTTTCGCCAGCCCGTACTAGCTGGCTTCGTCAGGGCATTATGACGTTTTTTACCTTGTTTATTATTGGTCATGCATGACGGCAAGAGTTTACTAAACCTTTGTGGAGAATTCTGTTTTCCCAATAGATCTTCTGACAAATTTTTAAGATATTTAGTTTTTTAATTTTTAAGTCACAACGAAATCAAATTAGCCTCCATCAGCACAGTTCAAAAAATCGACCTAGCCCATTTTGATAACAGCCAGCCTTAGTTTTCCAGCTCTTCACTATAAAAAAATTGTTAAAATTGTGTATTTACCATTTTCGGCTAAAAAAATTAATCTATCCAACAAGATTACAGTCTCTACCACCGGTCCCAACATTTGAGCGAGTGTAAATAAAACGATCACTTTATTCCATTGTTTAAGCATTCCAGCGATTTCTTCGTCCATAATGCTTTCGTCGTTAGGAAACTCCAAATTAAGACGTTTAAAAGCTTTTTGAGCGTATCTGAGCAAAAATGTAAGTAGGCTTAGTTGCTTACTGGTCAGTACTAAATAACGGAACAGGGTCTGTGACCCATTGCATACTCCGATCTTAGACGCTGTTGGATCAAAATTAATGGAAATTACTTAAGCTGTGAGCTCGTACGATCTCTTTTAAGAAATGGGCCGCCGAAAACCCAAAAACCCACACTCCAAGGACTAGACCAAAGACCGACAAAGAGTTGCAAAAATAGCTTCCGAAAGTGCTATTTTCGAGGCATTTGTAAGTGCTGGTTGAATCCTCTATGAAGTGACTATAGAAGCGACAAGAAAAGTTTTTCGTTCGACCATGTATATATATAAGTTGGAAAATTATTCAAAAAATCATAGGCGTTGACCAATACTAATGGTTTTGATGTTAGAGCTGCTTCCTGTAATGTTCAAACAAGACTCCATGCAGGATACCACCTTTAACAGGGATTTATGGCAAAGAACAAATTTGAAGCCAGGTGGTGGCTCTGTTAAGCACAGAAAATAGAAACTCATCTCACTCTTCAAACGACAGTAGATGTGTGTTCCTGACGGTTCTAACCGCAGGTCGTTTTAAGGCTGGATGAAACTTTCTTATTAGAACTTCCAACACGGCGCGATAACATTGAATCTTTAAACGAGGATCGTTATCTGAAAACGGAAAAGTTTTTATCTATTTTTTTTTTTTTTCTAAATCGTTTCTTCAAACTGTAGTCATTATTAAAATTTAACCACTGCGCGCGATATCTCAGAAAACTTTACATTAACAACTTGTAAAGTAATAAAACAATAAATTTCCAGATTACGAATAGAAGAACACACCTTCCTGGAGCAAAATATTGATCATGATTTCCAAATTTTCCAATTTAATAAATTCCCTTTATAAGTGGGAAGATAATAAAATCGTTAGTTAGGAAGTTAGGAATACACATATTGAATAGTTAGAAATACACATATTAAATTCATTTTCTTTTGTGAGTTCAAACCTTCAAAAAATTATGGGTGGCAAAAAAAATCATAAAATCTTACTTTTTAACCTCAGTTGAAAAGCTTCTAAGCCATGGCAGGCCAGCTTTAACGATTTGTAGGACAGCTGATGGCCTTCAACCGATTTCACGAAATCACTCATTGGGTAGCAAGTTCGAGACCGGACACAGGCATCGGAACGAAATTCTTTGCCACGGTCATTGCTGTCTGTGGTTAGTTTGATGTAGCAGCAAGCAACTGATACTAGAGCTTGAATGCTATCGCTTTCTTTAAATAGTCGAATCATAGTCGCACTCAGATCTCCACAAGCATGAAGTCCAGTCAATAGGTAGCGGTTTTGTAAAGACTGGATGGAGGTTCTTTTCATTTTACCTAAAATTAAACATTTCGATTGAATGCATTGATGTCATCGTTAACTGTTTATATTTAAAACATCAGTCAAAATCGAATTCTACGATGTGTATAATAGAATGTAACGCTGTACTCCCGAACATTTCCAAGTTGTTTATGCGATTTAACATCATTGGCAATATGACTAACTGTCAACTGAGTACATGGAAGCTACGCAGCGAGTAAACACTTTTTGAAAGACGACTTCAGCTTATCAAAGTTTTTGTGGGACGCAAACCTGAGTCATATTAGACTTTGCCATTTACTTCAGGAAAATCACTGATTTTCGGGGCACAAGAAAACATCCAGAAGAAACACTTTTCATGGAAGTGTAGCAATTTAGAAAGGTGTAGTGCTTTTCATTGAGCTGCCAGGCATGTTTTTCCAGAAATTCAATGTGCATTGCACACAAAAACAATTTGACCACACTCTTAGCCATTACAAAAATTATCCGACTGCACCATATCATACCTGAATTTGAAATAATTTGAAGAAAATCTTCATGTTCTATGCTCGGTAAGATAGTGCACTGGCGATGATGTGGAAGGTTGGTAACGCGGCTGCAGTCGCTGCTGGCTTCACACTTACTGAAATGCAAACAACTTGCAGTTAAACCAAAACTACCAGTTTCGGAAATTCGAAAAAAAGTTTTTGGCAGAAAGTGCCGATGTTCGACACGCTAGCAAAGCACTAGGGCATCAATATTCTTTTCGTGTCTTCCAAGTTTCTTTATCAGACTCCGGACATGATCTCTCTTGCTTCCAGACAAAAATGTAAACAGTATTGATGAAATGGCTACTAAATTGTACCTTTCTAACTTGACGAGAAGCGAAATTCAACAATTCGCAGAAAAATGTGGGTATTAAGCAAATTCTTAGTGACAACTATATTTGAGCTGAACTTACACTTTGACTTCAGCATCAAACTTTTGAGCCATTTTCAAGTTATCTTCCTCGTGCTCCAAAGCAATGACTGGCAAATTGCTGCCAATAGTCAGCACCCTTGATAAGTGACCTTGTCCAGATCCAACGTCCTGTGATGCAAAGCTACTTATCAGCCTTTCGCCAAAATTAATGCTTAAAATTTACACCCTAACAAAAAAAGGTTAATGCTTCTTCATTTGTTGATGCATATGCATTTAGAACTCGATATCTGTCTGATCACACCAACGTGAAAAATTCTCTTTAAGTTCAATCTGCAAATCTTTGGTCATGTTGGACCACAGCAACAAGTGGACTACTGAACCACCGTTCAAAATATGCCTCAGTTGGCTTTAACCAATCACTTACAAGCAGTACTTAAATTGTAAAATTTTGCTATGGGGGTACGCTTTTGCAGCCTTGACCAAACGCATTTGGCATGCGAAAGTACTTTAGTGAAGATTACGTAATTTCGTCGCCGAAATTGAATCAACACCAAAAAAAGGTCTTAGCCGAAAATTGAAGCAGTTTTTCGCCAAAATTAGATGAAGAATTAAGTCTTTTCGTCTGATCATCCAGCGCTCAAATCTCGACGGGGGGACACCTAAATCTCGATGGGGGAGACGCTAAATCTCGATGGGGAGACGCACCCCCCCCCCCTACAATTTAAGTACTGTTTACAGTAACAGGTATACTGCACATCAGAGGTGGAGTCGAGGACACAAGGCTCGAGGCTAAGGCCAAGGACACAAAAAAATTTCGAGGCCAAGGACAGACTTTCCGAGGACAGACCCTCTTGAAGCCAAGGACAGCAATGCTCGAGGCCAAGGACACAGAAGCAAGTGTTCTTGAAGAAAAAAAATTTTTTCAGGCGATCTCAAAAAAGTCTAAAAAAATTTTGCTGGTGCTAGAGTTACGTAGCAGAGGCTTTTATGTTCAAGCCTATGCTGATGATGTAGCAGTGTTGCTCACTGGTGCTGATATGCTTGGGATCGGAGGTAAGGCCCAAAAAGCAATAAATATTGCGGCAAACTGGGCTTCGGAACAAGAGCTACAGTTTAAAAGCAAGAAAACCGAAATTGTACGGTTCACTCGCAAACGGCATCCAGCTTTGGGTTCGTTGACAATGAATAGTTAAAAACTTGAACTTTTCAAGGAAGCAAGGCTGTTAGGTGTTATTCTGGACAGCAAGCTAACTTGGAAATCACATATTACCCGCAAAGCAACAACAGCATTAATGCAATGTCGATAAATTGTGGGTAAAACGTGGGGGATAAAACCATCTATGATGAAATGGATATACACAGTTATGATACGTCCAATCATGTCGTATCATGTGTGTCTTGGGCTGGCGGTCTCAACAAAAAGTATCTAGTGAGGAAGCCCACAAAGGTGCGGAGACTTGCATGCCTGATGATTTCACTAGCTTTACCTGGCACCTCTACTAGTGCTCTGGAAATATTGCTCAACATAACTCCAGTTGAGAAATTCTTATTGGCTGAGGCAGTGCGAGAGTCATACAGAATTACTGTTAGTAGTGGCCTCTGGCATGTCAACCCAGTAGGTTCCTTTGGGAAAACGAAAAGCCATGTTGATTTTTGCAATGAGGCTAGAAGATTCTTATCTCTGCTGCAAATGCCAGCTGACTGAATAAAGAAAACGAAGATATTCGAGAGAAATTTCGAATGTCAAATTATGGATCAAAAGAACGCTATCTGATCTGAAAGCGTTCTAAATCAGAACACTGTCAAGATTTACACCAATGGCTCAAACCTAGATGGGAGAGTAGGTGCGGGTTTTTATGCAGAATACCCAAGCAACTCCCCAAAACAAGCATTTTTCCACCTTGGAATACACAGCGCTGTGTTCCAGGTAGAAGTCTTAGCTATTTAAGAAGTAGCAAAAAACCTGCTTTTGGAAAAAATGCACAATAAAGTATTGTTGTGCTGGATGATAGTCAAGCAGCTATCAAAGCACCCATAAAGTGCTCTGTAACATCAATTACTGTGTTCAACTGCATTAGAAACCTAAATCAGTTAGGTAAGCAAAACCAAGCCAATATCAAACACTGCCTGGACTCCTGGACATGCAGGGGTACATGGTAACGAAGTGGCAGACTATGTGGCCAAACCAGGATCTAAATCAAAAATACATGGTCCTGAACGTTTTATTACAGTCCCGCATGCCAGCTGTGTTAGCAACATCAAGAACTGGTCCACAGATAGATTGAAATCCATGTGGAATGAACGGAAGGACCAGTACATAAATTGTAGGGGGAAAGCGAGGGGACGCGTCCCTCCACTGAGATTTAGGTGTCCTCTAATTGAGAGTTAAGTGCTGGATGATCAGACGAAAAATAGCCAGCCACGACTAAAAGATCCTACAAATTTCCTGCCGAAAATGGTCGCAAATCACGGTGAAGACCTTTTTTTATAGTCTTCACCTAATTTTGTGGTGAAAACAATACAATTTTCGGCAAAGACCTTTTTTGTTTTTTGGGCCTCACTTAATTTCGTGGAAAAAAAACTACATTTTTCTTGTTTTTGGTCTTCATTCAATTTCGGCGATGGAAATACATCATTTCCACTAAAGTTTTTGTAAAGTTGGTCAAGGCCGCAAAAGCGTCCCCCCATGCAAAATTTTACAGTTTAAGTACTGGAAAGGACTGCTGGAGAATGAAGGAGTCTGGAGGTTGGACGTCTTATCAACTAACAATACGTCTCCTTAACCTTAACAGACCTCAATTAAATAGAGTAGTGCAAGTTTAACTGGGCACTGCAATCTACAGCGACACTAGAAAACTACAGGTCGTGCTGAGTCTTCTTTGTGTCCAAAATGTAGCCTAGAGGATGAAACATCAAATCATCATGTAGACAATTGTAAGCTTTAGCAAGATATTCGTGTTAAATATTTTGGAATCACCAGAACCATGGTTCACAATGTGGTAATGAAATGTAACATTAATAAACTGGCCACGTATCAAGGAAGCTGGAAGGCTTTCTGAGTTCGGTCTTAGCAAATTTGCCGCAAGGTTTCTGGCGTTTTCTAACAAAACTTCAGCTGTTCAAAAAATAATGCTGTCCTCAAGCCGAGGACAGGGCAATTTTTGAGGACTTGAGGCTTCGAGGCGAAGGCCAAGGACTTCAAAATGTGTCCTCCAGGCCAAGGACGTTCTTGTGGACTCCATCTCTGCTGCACATATTATCGTGCAAAATACACGCGATACCTTTTCAACATAAACGAAACAAAAATGAAAAAAAGTTTAAAAAATCAAATTTACGCATGTGAATAAGTGCAATCGGTAAAACAGATTTTAATTGTCTTTCCTAAGGCTGACACAACAATGCTTTGCCGGTGGGGGAATCGAACTGAGAGCTAGGGATGCTTTTATCACTGACAGTTTATCCTCTATTAACGCTAAATACGTTTGCCCATCTCGACAACCAACCATAAAATCTTTTTGATCTAAGCAATAAACCTTAGGCAACTGAGACTTTCACTCAATGCCCACAACCAACAAAACAGCACAACACGACAACCTAGAATTACAAACTTACAACCACAGTTGAGCAGCTCCTTTTTTCATATATTCTTTGAATGATCTAAACAAAAATACTAAAAAAATCAATATATAAAATCAACAAGATATGTACTAAAAAGAGGACAGAAGGACTAAATCACTCACACGTTTTAGTTAAAAATCGCTTTTGGTCATAGCTTACTACCACAATATATCAATACTACCTACACACACTGTAAAATTAACTACCAAAACTGCACTGCTCTTTATGTCATAAACTAAGCTTTTCGAAATTGCAATACTTTGTCTTTAGCTGACAATTTATGCTCAAAAATATCCGTTTCAAAAAAGGGTGTATATGAAAGTTCTCACCATTTTTATACAATTAAAGATTTTTTCAATTTTGTGGAAATTTTCAGAATCGGAAGCACTAGCCGCTCAATTTGAATAAGAGGAAGATTAGATTCTTGAAAATGCCAGAAATAAAAACTTAAAAAACTGGAATGATCCAATACCTGAGATAGGATTTGAATTTCATGGCGTTTTTTTATTCCAATGTGTTTTTGATATAAGAATTTATTTTCTTTCCACATACCAGTATCTTCATTGGCTTTTGAGGTTTTATGCTTATCTAAAAATAACATCACTACAGACAAAAGCAACACAAACCAAAACAACTGATGTTACAGTCAGTGATGTAGATGAAGCAATCAGCTAGCTACTGTTATTATATATGACCACAATATAAATATCTTTACTTATCTTTTATCTCTCCGAAGAAACAACAAAGATGCCATATTAGTTCTTCTATGAATGATATCTTATTTAACTTAGATCTTCACCATATTTTAGTTTTTTCAAAGCCCATGGTTTTCAAGACATTTCATTTCACTCTTACGTTATTTTGTGTATATTTGCAAGCATTCAAAATTTTTGACAAAAATGAAAACTCGATCATGATACATTCAACATAACATCAATATCATCATACAAAAAAAATGAGAAAGACGCACATTTCTAACCATTTGGCATTCGAGAAATTGAATAAACATCACTGCACTTTTTAAAAGCAATTAGTGACAATGGCCATACATCACAGTACCTAAAAGTAAACAGTTTTATATTTACTACATTTATTAAATTACATCACAGCAGTGTTAGGCTTCAAGTTTGTTACTAGCTAAAACTCAAAACTTTACCAGTAATTTACAGAACATCAATTGTAAAATAACTAAGATTTGTTTAAAAATATGTGTATATGAGCAATTGAATAAAACTAGTTGCATAAATACAGTCGACCCCTGATTTAATGGACCTCAATCTAACCCACTTTTGATTTACTGCATTCGTTTTTGTTTTTTTTTTTGGTCGTTTGTTTCAAACATACAGTGGTTCTAGTCCAAAACAGAAAATTCAAACATTATAATACATTTGATGTTCCTCTTTGTTTTTGCAACAACAAGGCAAGATATATAGCTGGTTTTTCTGTATAACCAATTCATAAAGACAAAAGATATTAATTAGATACTTTAAACCATAAAAATAAGATGCAAAAAAAAATTACTTTAATTTTAATTTGTACACTGTCTTCCCAGTTTCCAGAGTGATCAATGGACAATGAGCCAGAGCCAGCTAACGATGCAGGAACCAAGTTAAAAATTAAAATCAATAAAAATTTATAAACCCCACAACAGTCTGTTTCCCCCTAATGGGTTCGTAAGGTGGGGGTAGAAACTTATTCAAATAGAATTGAATAAGTTTCTATCCCGCCTGACAAGCCTACTAGGAAGAAACAGATAGTAGCAGTTTTTTTTAATTTTTAATAATTTTAATTTTTAACTTTAACTTCTTGCATCATTATTTTAATTTTAACGAATTTTGGAAAAGCCAACTTCCACCATAGTTTCACGATACCAGTATAGTAACAACCTCATTTAATCATTACCATATATCGATTTGCAATTGTATTTACATGGCTATTTGCCAAGTTGCTTTGGCCAGGAGACAGTGAAGAGCTTTTTTGATCGTCGAGTCAAGGAGTCGTGCTGCCACCTGTCTATCACACACAGTGGAGGTTTACACTGTGCCTTTTTATTGCTGAACATCAAGAAGGAAAGCTGTAAAATGAATCCCAATTTTTAGAGTCTTTGGTTTGACCTGACCAAGAATGAAACCTGTGTCTGTCATTTCAGTAGCAGATGCTCTATCCACTTGACCAATATTTGGTTAAATTTACCTATAAAAACTTTATACAGGCAATAATCAAATTTTAATATTTTTGTAGATTGAACAAACTTTCTACTTTTGACATCCAACAGATGAACTTGATACAACAGAGCTTGCTAAATCAGAAGGATGTAAATCACTCAAAACTTCTTGCCATTTTATTGGCAATAATTTCCATTGGTCATCAGTGAAAAAATCCTGTTAAACAAAAAAAAACCTACATAAAGCAAAAATTAAAATAGTGCTTTGTGTTCTCAACAATCTTGAAAAGGGCCTAATGTTAACAGCAGTAATATATAGCCTAGTTAGAGCAGGATTATGCATTTAGCCTGCCACAGATAAAACCCAACAGTCTGTTTCACCCCTAGATCAATAGATCATCAGAGTTTAACTTCTTTAAATGGAATTGAAAATGGCTGACTTTATTTGAATAGCAGTAAATTACCAGTAACTAGCCAATAGCCAAGTGCACAACCAGGATTTTGTAAAGAGGAAAGGGGGTTCAAACGCAAAGGTCAATTTTTTTTTTCTTGAAAAATGTCTCAATTGGGCAGCATGCTGAGCAAAGTGGTGAAACTCATGCATATCACAGATGGGGGTCAGGGGGCTAAGCCCCCACTGCTGAGCGATTTTTCAAAAAAAAAGCCGTTTTTTTCACCAATTGGATCAAATTTTGCACCTTTTTAAAGCCATTTGAAAGAACCAAATTGCTAAGATTTGAAAGCCAGTTGAAGAAATAAATTGCCAAGCTCCTTCCACTTCAAGCCCCCTCTCTTTACTCACACTGCAAAGGTCAAGTTCAAAGCATGTTCAAATGCTTGCAATTTGGGGTTAGATTTTTTAAGCGACTTGGCAAACGGTTTGGCTGAACAGGCAGACAGGACTGTAAAATTGAGCTCAAACAAACTCAATTGCTTTGCCAAACGCATTTTTTTTTTTCTGAAATCAAACCCGTAAAAGCTGTTCAAGTTCATTAAAATGAGATTTTAAAATTAGAAACTTGTCGAAAAAATATTCCTTGCTAATCATGCCATGCAGCATGTGAGATATAAATTGAGATGTCATTTACTTGTTTATGCCATGGTGACATAGAAAAACAGCAGGTAGGCTATAGCCATAAAAAGAAAACAGCAATTAAGTCGAAAAGGAGACCAGTACACTTGGTATTTTTGTCAGCCTAAACTCAAAAAATTTGATATTTTTGCAGAACTTCAACTCAAAAAAATTGAATTAGAGAACTCAGATTTGTTAAAATGGGCTAAATTCATATAAAAATCAATCGAGTTTGTAGCCCTGGGGCTGAAGCCTTTTTCCCTGGTTGCACCACTGTACCTAACCTCTGACCTAGCTATCACAGATCACAAGCTCAGCTATCACAGATCATGGTAGATTTTGTACTAGTAGTTATGCATCATATAACCACACTTACCGTTATGTAAAGATCCACAAGAAAATTACATCTTTGCAAGAAGGTTACACAGGATGAACAATATTGCTTAAAGTCTGCTAAAGTAGGCTGACTATGCATGTTTCAATGGTATCCCAGTCAAAATTGCAATGGATCTCTATGATATTCATAAAAATAACTCTTTAGCTGATCTTAGTGACTGTTTTAAAGGAATTTAAAAGGCAAACTGGGCAGGCAATAGAGTTGAGCTCAACCAGGGACATACGTACAAGGGATGGTCGACAAGCATTGTTACGGTAATTGTTCTCATCACACAAGAGCAATGTTCAAATTTTTGTTCAAAATGCATTGTTTCTTATGGAGTGAGGTGGGGTAGGTGGAATTATTTTTGATGTATTTGTGCTGGTGGTTAGCAAAGGACTCTAAAGAACTTGAAAATGGTTTGTTATTGATATTATGTATCTGAAACTGCATAAAGCAGAATGTTGGAGTGAGAACGATTACATTGGCGAATAGGCTAACCTATCGTCTTGCCATAGCCTAGTATGGGTTATGAATGAGAGCAGATGAGAATGTAGAAATGCTGTCAAAAAAAGACAAGGGTCATACAATACTTTAACCCTTCCTACCCCGCTCGCTCACAAAATCACAAAGAAAAGAAAATGGCAACAGGGGTCAGACATACAAGTGGCGGTGGCGCCACCTCCAAGCTCAGGTGGCGCCACTTGCAACTTCAGGTGGCGCCACTTCTAAGTTCAAGTGGCGCCACCTCTTAGTTTAGGTGGCGCCACTTGCAGCTTCAGGTGGCGCCACTTCTAAGTTCAAGTGGCGCCACCTCTAAGTTTAGGTGGCGCCACTTGCAACTTCAGGTGGCGCCACTTCTAAGTTCAAGTGGCGCCACCTCTTAGTTTAGGTGGCGCCACTTGCAGCTTCAGGTGGCGCCACTTCTAAGTTCAAGTGGCGCCACCTCTAAGTTTAGGTGGCGCCACTTGCAGCTTCAGGTGGCGCCACTTTTAAGTTCAGGTGGCGCCACCTGAAGCTTCAGGTGGCGGTACCAAAATCACAGGTGGCGGTACCAAAATTTATTCATACCGCCATCTGAGAATTGAAGTGGCAGTTGAGATTTGAGTTTGTTGATTTATTTATCAACTCACAAGGCTAAACTGAGAAGCAATGGAAAGTGAATGTTAGAAATTCTAGAAGATAGGCTAATGTTTAATGAAGCAGTGAAGTGTTTAAGCAGTTTTATTGGCATAATGTGTAGGCTAATGCTGAATGAGGATGAATTGGGAATTGACTAGGCCTATGCAAGTAGATTTCTTTAGCTGGTACTGGTCCATAGTGGAATCGGTAATTTTGTTCCGCCAAAGATTTCCGCCAGCTTAAATAACGATTTCCGCCAGTTTAATAACGATTTCCGCCAGCTGAAATAACGATTTGCGCCAGTTGAAATAGTGGGATCACGATTTCCGCAACTACGCCAAAAAGCAATGTTAACCATGTTGCTGGACTTTCCCAGTTCCACGATTTAAGGATTTTCACGCTTGGCTTGTTTAAAAAGATCTGCGCTACACTTTTAATAAAACATTTTTGTAAAAATATGACTTTCATTTTAGCTTAAAATTTAAAAACAAATGAAGAACAACTCCCCGCCAGGCATGCAGCCAGAAGTCTGCAATAGGGGGGCTGTTTTGGGAATCTGGGGACAAAGCCCCCTACCGCTGGAGGCCATTGGAGGTCTGGGGGAGGGAGTCCCCAGTGCTACAAAAATTTGAATTTTTTTTTGCAAAATTGCTTGATTTTGGGACTATTTTGATTAAAATTAATGCTATCAAAACATGCTATAGAAATTTAGCAATGCAAAAACATAATCAAACTGGTTGCGTAAATGGGCTATGTGGGAGGAGGCTAATGGTATAGCGTCTGTTCTCTTAATTAGAAGCTGGTAAATCATAAAATCCTATCGTTCAATAACACTTACAAAGTAGTTATCTATTTGACTATTTCGTCTTTAAGTCATAGAAAGATAATTGATACTTTCACTCATTTGCGCTTTTGGTTATAAAACAGCGAATATTTTAGCCGAAAATGGATTTATAATAATACTGTATGCTAGTGAGCATTGTGCTGCACTGGCTAATATATAGTTTTAAGCTGTAAAATATACACATTTGAATTTTCTTGTCCCACCACTGATGATCCTTTTCACTTACTGTAGTTTTAATTATTCTTCGCAACCTGTTATTCTGTGAGCAACACTCAGTGGCGTACGCAGGATTTTTCAATGCGGGGGGTTTTCAAAAGTGACGTCAAAAATTTTTTCGCGATCTATACTTTGGCGAATAAATAACTTAGTGCAATGTAACAAAATGGAATCAATGTCACACACTGCGTAATGCAAATAAAATTTTTCAACCAAAAAACAATTGCAACTGTACGATGAAGAAAAAATTGTTCAAAACAAAAGCTCCCCACCCCCGTATAATTATAAACATTGCAAAGTGTGGCAGGCGCGTAGCTAGAAATTCGCAATTGGGGGGGGGCACGGGGGTCTGGGGGCGGAGCCCCCAGCGCTTGAAAAATTTGCATTTTTTTTCAAAAATAACTTAATTTTAGGGCTTTATTGATAAAAAATAATGCGTTTAAAACGTGGCATAGAAATTGGCAGTGCAAACCTGATTAAACTGTTTGCATAAATGGGCTATGTGGAAGGTGGCTAATGGTAAAATTTTAGCTTTCTTGCTTACATGCTGGTAAATCATAAAATCTTATAAAGAAAACTCCCACGGAGTAATCTATTTCGTCTATATTTTACAGAGAAACATAGTTGGGAAGGGACTAATGAAAAAAATTTTGAGGCAAGTGAATGGTAATTAAGTAATACTGAATAGCCCCCCCCCTCTTCCTAAGTTTATAATATGTTTGTTGATGAAACCTATGTTTAGCATTTCTACAATAGCGATCAAATTTAATTGCTTGTTTTTGGCCATTTTCAGAGTTTTTATTGATTTGTGGGTTTTATTTTTGACAAATTAGCCCCCCCCCCTAAATTTATGCTTCGAAAAATGTTTTAAATCACTTTTTAGTTCATTCCAGTGCAAAAACCAGTCTCAGAAGTGCTAAAAACGTGTATTTTCTTTATTGTGCATTTTGGTTGACAAGCCAATGCGGGATCTATAACCCCCGCCTACGCTACTGAACTCTGACTCGTCACACGACATTCCAGATTTTCAGTATTACACTTAGTCGCTTACAATGTTGCATTAAATAACAAAAAGATATTTACTATAATTAAATATTTCGCATTAATGTGAGAAAAGAAAGAGCTTGTTTGTTTTGGGCAATAAGACGTTATTTCGAATGATACACGTCGAATCAATAGGGAGGATGGTTTTAACCCCCATCCCCTTTTGTACACCTTTGCGCATAAGTGAGCTATGTGGGCGGTGGCTAATGGTAACATTTCAGTCCTCTAATTTACAAGCCGGTAAGTCATAAAATCATGATTTGAAAATACTCACAAGCATTTATATTCTGTAGTTTATAGAGTGAGACGGTTGGGGATGGGGTGGGGGCGAATGGAACGAGATTTGAGTGGATTAATAATTAACTGATACTGAAATCCCATCTCCATATTTTTGATGAAGAAAATGTTAAGCATTTTTAGCGGTGAAATATGCTAGTTTTGGCAATTTTTTAAAGTTGTTACTAAACTATAAGTTATACCTTTGACAAAGAAACCTCCCCTAAGAAACTCTAAATGCTTCAAAAGTTGCTTTAAATCATGTTGAAGTCCATGTCATTGCAAAAAACAGGATCAGAAGTGCTAAAAACGTGATATTTTCTTTATTGTGCATTTTAGTCGACAGACCAATGGGGGGGGGCTTGAACCCCCAAACCCCCATCCCTGCGTACGCCCTTGGCAACACTAAACGAAAAGCTTCTCGCTTACTGATACGTCATTACAAAAGAACATTAATAAAAAACTTTTCAAAATATAGCCCCGCAGAAAAAGTGTAAACTGAATCTGTGTTTTATAAGGCAAAAAAGCAATGCAATCAAATTCTTCCGCTAAAATTATGAATTTTTTTGGTGAGAGAGATTTTTTTGGTTGAAATCGCTGCGCCATATTAATAAGACTGTCTATAGTTGAAGGACCATGATGTGATCATACGTAGCGGCTCACAGTCAGTCTAGAGCTGCTGACCCAAGAACTCTCAAAAAAAAGTGGGCAATGAAGAAAGAAACTCTCTTTTACCGCTTGTACCCTCTACATTGCTTTTTCAAATAAATATCTATCAAACTTTCTGTTTTAACTAATTTGACTTTGAAACTTCAACAAGAATAAAATGTCATGATAATGTTTCATAACAGCTTACAGTTTTACATAATTGTCTTAAATTCTAGCTTAGCGCTGTTTAACTGCGTCATAAATTTAACCTAACTATAAACGCAATAAGGCTAACGCGCTAACCAATTACTCAGGCATTCAGTGCCTTAGCGGGTAGGCTGCCTAGAAGGCAGTAATAGAGAAAACAACCCAGCGCGATGTCTAAGGCAGTGAAGATATGCTTAGCAATCTGAAAACTGCCAATAAAAGCCAGAGCTTGCTCTCGGCCTCAACAATGTCATGCACACGCCATTCCTTGTCTGAAGTTTGATTTTTAGAATGAAGTGGGATTATCATCTAACATTGCTATAGTGCGTTTTTGTGCTTGTAATGTTGATGCTTGATCGTTTATTGACTTTTGAGCAGCAAAATGACTTTTCTGTTCTGTTTCGAGGCCGACAGATTTATGTACTGCTAATACCGCAAATTAACGGTGTCATTCCAGTGGTATCACAGTTCAAGGAACAATTAAAAATAACACTAATTTTTTGGGGAAAACGTTCTGGCAATATCAACGCTTGACAAACTAATGTAAAATCGTAACATGTTTTATTTTCGATACTTATCAATACAGAAAACACAAAAAGCGCCACATGAATGAACGCTTGAAAAATTAAAGTCATATAAATTTGAACTGCACTCAAATCAAATCAATCAGACAATCAAATCTTTTACAATACTCGCTGTATTACGCCGAAGCGTATAACGAGTTGGCGGGGTTCATCTTTGCATCATTGCGCCCGGACAACAAAGCTCATTTCGAAGAAACGTCGCAGCGGTGGCGATAAGTTAGCAACACTTAAACAATTCCGATTTGACCTGCCCTAGATTTGAACCTCAGACCTCCCGTTCCAGAGACAAATGCGTTACCGCTCGAACAATTTTAATTTGGAATCCCTTTTTAATATATCTTTCAGCAGCAATATAATATTCTTTTGTTTTGAAATAAAAAAATTCATTTTTTAAATTTTTGTGTAAATAGGTCTATGGCAAACGTGTTAAAGTAGCAGCAGGTACCTTATAACCACAACATTTCAAAGCAGCACTTATAGAAATAATGTTGCATTCTGCCCAAGTAGGTTTAGTGTTACAAACTTAAAAGGCTGCAATATAGCAAAGTAGTGTAAATACTGTATAACTAAACCTCTTTGCTTTAGAGTAGGCCTGTAGTATGGAATCGAACGGAAAGCAGAAATACACCATCTTCGCCAAAATCGTCACTCAATTTAATTCTTACGTCAAGATCGCCGATATGAGACCAATTCAATGAATATTAAGTGCAATTTTCGCAAGTCAATCATACCGGCTGCGCAGTTTTCTTAAGTTTCAGTTTGTTTTTCAATAAATCAACCAAAAAAGGTGATAAAAAATGAGCAATGATGGATAAGACTACATAGAGCAAGAATAAAGGCTACAGTGCAACGGTGATTGTAATTATACTAAAGCCTACAGATCTTTATTTATCGGTATTAATTATACGTTGCTTGGCCAGCTTAAAACAGAAAGACCTTTCGGTCTTGACTTCAATAATCCCAGCAGTTTTCACCCTTTTGGTTTTCCATCACATGCTACGAAAGTCTATTGCACTTCACGCTGTCTCTTGCAATACTAAACATCAAACGGGAAAGATATCATAAATATCTTTCCTGTTTGTACATAACAAGAACATAACAATTTGTACATAACAAGAACATCATAGATAGATAAATCAAGATAGATAAATTAACGGAGAAATACAAAAAGTCAAGTATTTCATAGCAAAATAAGCTTATAAAATTAACTTATTTTGCTCTAATACATAACAGCCTCTATGGTCAGGGACGTGCGGTCAGGGGAGGAAGGTGAGGCCGTGCCTCACCTGAAGAATTGTACGAAGAAAAACAAAAATAAAAGTATACAATTAAAATAAAATCTTTTCACGCAAATCAAAATATTACTCAAAAACTTGACTAATTTTTGTCATATTTAGTTTTTTGTGTATTCACTGCTTTTATGTTATGGTCTTCGCATTAAAACGCCGAAACTATTCGGTTAATTAATTGCTATCTCTCTATGCGCGCCAGCGAGCATCGCTTGAAATATGCGAAGTGAGGCATTTTCGATTGTGCCTCACTTCAGCCAAGCAAATTTTAATAAACGAACTAAAAGTATGCCTTTTTCTCTCAGACAAATCGCGGACAACGCATAATGCTTTGAAATCTGATTTTGAGGCACGCCTCACCTATGACGTCATAGAAAAAGAAAAAGTTAAAGCAGTTTTTTTGTAGCCTTTCGTTCATTGCGAAATTGAACGAGTTACTTTTCTAGCGAAATAAAAACAATTTATTACGAGAAAATGAACTAAAATGGAAGAAAATTTAGTCTTCTGAGAGATTTTTCCATAACTAAACTTGAAGTTTTAGCTCGAACAAAACCGGTTTAAAAGATTTGCTCGAGACATCAATACGAAAGAATCCCTCATTTCAGAAAGAGTACTACCGTACTCAAGAAAAGAGTGGTTGCGCAATAAAAATCGTCATTTCTGCTTTCATATTTTTAGCAAGTAATAATGTTGGAACGGAAACCTGGTTTTTGTTACTTAGCAAGAACCAAAACTTCAATCATGTCCACATTCAAAGTCAAATAATTGGCCAGTTTTATAGATTTTCGAAACTTGAAAAATTGATTTGGCTTGAAGCGAACAGCAGAGATTAAACGAGTTGTTAATTATCGAAAAATGTGGTCTTCTTTTAATGGCTATGAAAACAGTTATTTGCTTGTCATTCACGGTCTTAAATAATTTTTTTGCAAATGTGTCAGGGCCGCTACTAGGGGGGGGGGGGGGGGCAAAAGGGGGCGGCGCCCCCCAAAACAAAACTTCTCCCCCCCAAACTGCCCAGCATACCCACCCAAACTTTCGTTACCCTTGCAGCAGTTTCAAAATGGTTGCTTTTTTTTTGTGGAAACCAACCGAGACCTCGGAGAAAAGTAGACCATATTGGCGCGATCACCTTTTCTTTTTTTGGATATCAACAGAGAACTTGGTGAAAACTAGACCAACCCAAAAATTTTTGCCCCTCCAGAAACAAATTTTGCCCCCCTTAGAACTACGTTCTAGTTGCGGCATTGACATGTGTGTGAAAAAAATTGTGCCTCACCAACCAGAAGCCTCACCGCACGTCACTGTCTATGGTCTACTCTTGTAAGTTAGGACCGTTATGACTAAACAGTATACTAGTATGCCTAAATATTGTCCTTCACGCGTTCGTTGGTTATTTCTTAATTTTTATTGGCATAAAGGATTAGGCCCGTTCTTCAAAGGGCGTAAAATAGTGTGCATACGAACGTAATTCCAGTATTATAAGTTTTGTTTCTAACAACTACAGTTTGAACGCCTGTAAGTCGGCACCCCGTGGATATTGAATTTTTCTTCAAACTTTACTCCCTTAAAGAGTTATTTGCAGTTTTGAACAAGTCAAGCTAGAACCTATCCTCCAGTTTGCCACAAACGGTGGATAAGATTGCATTGAATAGAGTAAAGTAAAATAGAGTAAAGTTGGAGAAGTAATCTGTTACGGCAGTGACGCCAAAGTTAAAAATCAGTTGATGATTTCCGCCACTTGGCGGAAATACGCAATAGTGTCCCAAATTGAAAGTTATGTCGTGGTCTCTTGCCAAAAAGCGGTTGTTTAAAACAAACTTAAAATTAGCAGCGTCGGGCTGCATGTCGCGTACTGTGCTTATAAATACAAGTTATTGTTGGATCGCTCACTTCTGTTGAGTGGTTAATATGCTTGATAACTAGTTAATTTTGCATGTTCATTCTCTTCAACTTTACCGTAAATTTCGCATCTTAATTTATGAATGTTCGCGTAATGAATTCTTTCGTCCTGTTTTGCAAACTTAATGACTTTGCTCTTGCAATATTATTTTTTCAATCATCTTATAATGCTTTGTATGTAGTTTGTAAACTATTGGTGAATGGTAAATAAGCAAACGCATTATTTGCCAAGTTGTCAATGACATCAATTTTGACGTTTTGTTTGGTAGCGCTGATCTATTTTATCATGAATTTTCGACTCTACGTACTGTGCCTACGACTTAGCAGTTGACGTGACAATCGAAAGAAGCGTGGGATTGACAAGATAAATTAGTTATGAAGATAAAGTTGGAAAAGTAGTCTGTTACAGCAGTGACGCCAAAGTTAAAATCAGTTGACGATTTCCGCCAACGTCAATTGGCGGAAATCGACGTCAATTGGCGGAAATTTCCGCCAAGTGGCGGAAATTAAGTTTTTTTTTCCGCCAAAGATCTTTGGCGGAAACCCCTCCGATTCCAGTAGGGGTACTGGTCATAGGCATAGCTTATTACCGTATTTTTAGGGGGTGAGGTATCAGTAGTGTGGGACACAGAGTTATTTGGAAAACCTGTGGCAAATGCCTTTCTACTTTTACCGTACTTGTGGGCCTGTACTATTGCATTAGTAGGCTACCAGGCTATCGTACTGTATTATTGGTACCCTTTCTAAGTTTCTGGCCATTGTCCAGGCTTTGGTTTGATGAATGATCAAGATAAGAGATACTATTGCCTAGCTTCAGACTTGTACCGGTATTAGTATGGCAGGCTACTTTGTAATGTGTTGCAACTTCAGAAGGTTGAAAGTTAGGTTAGGCTACTGTTCGGAGGCTGAAGAAGTAGAAGCACTCTTAATCATTAGGCGTAATGGTTGATGTGTTAGGCTATCTGTATGGTTGGACTAGGCTTATCCACTACAGTATAGCACTAGGCTTAGCCTATCCACTACAGTATAGGTATGTTTAAATTCAGAAGTAAATAAAATTGGACAGACAGTGTATATACAAGTATTTTTAAATCTCTTGTTTCTTTATTTCAGCTTTACTTCAGAAGCTTTGGCTAGAATTGTTTTCTGAATCTTTTCTGTAACATTTGTTTTTCCCACCATGAATCAGTGACATCTTATAAAAACTTTTCCTGCTTCTCAGCTGATTCCTTGAATTGTTTTTAATTACTGAGCAGTGTTTTATTTTATGGTGTAAAATGTAGCCTAATGCTTATAAGTAAATTACCGGTACTGGAAATGAATTATATTGCCCCTAAAACAAAAACGAAAAGACTTTTATTGGTCTAGGCCCCTATCAAAGTAAGGATAAAACTTTGATACTCCCAAAGTATCACCAAAAAAATAAATTTATTGAAAGCTTCTCTCAATTCAGTAGGCTATGTTTCACTGTCAAATAACAAACAGTCATGTAGGAAATAATAATAGCAACTTAATGTGTTATGTAGGATTGTACCTCCCAATACTAGTGGAACAGTGATGTATCTCTGTTTCTCAGCTGATTCATAAAGTTGTTTACGTTGTTGCTTACAACGTATGGTATGATTTTACCTTTTTTTAGTGTGGAAATTTTATTTTGTATAAATTTAAGCTCACTTGAGGTTCAGTTTGTGACATCAGATGTGACTGTAAATGTACTGTAAGTGTAGCCGATGATGCCCAACAGTCTTACCATTACCTACATTGATGCCTGTTAGTGTTAAGATCATAGCTCAGGTGGCGCCATCTGAAGGGTTGGTGGTTTTGAAACAAAGTTGGGGTGGCTGTTGATGTTACAGGTTAATGTAATGTAGTCATGAAGTTAATGTGGATGTTATTGGATGTCAAAATTGCAGTGGATGTAAACTAGTTGAGGTGACGATTTATTAATGTTTAAGTAAATTCTAAAACGAAATCAAACTCACCATTATGGTTGATGTCTGTTCTGTGTTTAGTGTGAAAGCTCAAAGCTCAGATGGCACGACCCGAAAGATTATGTGGTGGTTAAGAATTTTAGATTTAAGCTGCAGCTTTTATTTACATAGGTTTTTGGTTTGTGTGTAACTTTCAAGATCGTATTTCATTAACTTTTTTCCAAATTTTTGATTTCCCTTGCCCTTTTGGCAGTTCATAGAAAACAATAGAGCTATAAGTGGATGTGACAGTTACAACTTAATAAGTAAACTTAAATATTATTTGTTAAATGTTGGCAGACACTGCGGTAAGGTGTTGCTAAAAAACGAAAATTAATATCGTAGCTGTAACTCCCAACCCTAAATTTCTACAAGTGTCAGACAAAAAAGTTGCAGTGGCGCCACCTGCAACTTCAGGTGGCGCCACTATAAGCTTCAGGTGGCGCCACCTGAAGTTGCAGGTGGCGCCACTTGAAGCTTCAGGTGGCGCCACCTGAAGTTGTAGGTGGCGCCACTTGAAGCTTCAGGTGGCGCCACCTGAAGTTGCAGGTGGCGCCACTTGAAGCTTCAGGTGGCGCCACCTGAAGTTGTAGGTGGCGCCACCTGAAGTTATAGGTGGCGCCACTTGAAGCTTCAGGTGGCGCCACCTGAAGTTGAAGGTGGCGCCACGTGAAGTTGCAGGTGGCACCACCTGAAGTTGCAGGTGGCGCCACCTGAAGTTACAGGTGGCGCCACTTGAAGCTTTAGGTGGCGCCACCTGAGCTTGGAGGGGGTGCCATTTGTATGTCTGACCCGGACCGTGATTTTTTAAACATATATGTTTAAATGCCGCCGATGAGGTGGCCGAGGTGAAAAAAATGCCCGAGGTGTAAAAATTTTTTTTTCAAAATTTTTGCAAAAAAAAATTTTTTTTTTTAAATGTTCGGAAAAAACTTTTAAAAAAAGGTTTTTAAATGACAGTTTTTTTTTCAAAAATATCAGTTTTTTTATTTTTTTTCAAAAACATAGTTTTCAAATATATATTAAGCTTTTTCCCCCCCCAAAATTTTTTTTCGAACAAAAAAGTTTTACTTTCATTAAAATGTTTGTATTTTCGACGCTTTTCATGTGACACTTGTCCAGAAAAATTGTCAGAATAGAGAGGGCATAAAAAGGAGTGCCTTTAGGAAAAGATGAGTAGCGATTGGCTGGAAAAGGGTCAATTAGGGTGTAAACTGTACACGAATTTTTTTTTGTCTGCATAGCTGATAGGGTAGGGTTAAAAGTTTTGATAAAAGTGACTTTAAAAGCAGGTAGATAGATGGAAGGAGAGCAGAAAAAGTTTCCCAGAAATTGATTTCATATTGTACTTTTTCCAATCATGAAGAATGTTTTCCACTATATGTTTGTGTACACAAATGATGCTCCTCATCGATCCTTTTCCAGTTAATCACTGTTTGGCTTTTTCCTATGGCGGCTCCTTTTTCTGCGCTGTTTGTTCTGTCGATTCTTCTTGACAAGTGTCAGATGAAAAGCTTCGAAAATATTATATAACATTTTAATCCAAGTACTGTAAAACTTTTTTGTTTAAAAAACATTTTTTGGGGGAAAAGGTTTTATTTGAAAAAAAATGTGTTTAAAAAAAAAACAAATTAAAAAAACACTTACCGTATTTATTCGAGTATAAGTCGCATTTTTTTATACCAAAATATCACCCAAAAAGTCAGGTGCGACTTATACACGAATACATGAAGTGCATTGTATGCCATACGAAATTTTTTGAGGTGTTTCCTTGCTATCGAATTCTACACTGTCTCCTTTCATTAGATCATATCACTTATTGCCTTCCATGCGAGTAGCGTTGCACTTTCAACACTGTCACCTTTTTTTCATGTTCTAACATGTTTAGTTATCATTATTTTATCCACTTACGTTGCGTTGCATCACTTGCCACCTTGATCGGATGCTGATCAGGATGTTCCAGAGGTAAACAGGGCTATTTGAAGACAGTGACAGCAGTGATGACTTCAATGGTTTTAAATTTTTTGTTATGAGATTGCAATGAATGAATAATGTTTTTAAAAATTTTGTCCTGTTTTTCATGTCAAAAATTTGGGTGCGACTTATACACGCATGCGACTTATACTCGAATAAATACGGTATTTTTGAAAAAATAACTGTTACCGTATTTGAAACAAAAATTTTTTTCCATGTCTCATTATGGTACCGGTAGATTTATTTTGTTAGAGTGTAAACCAATTGTCTACAGGTACATTGAAAGCATTAGACTAATTTTGTTTTATGATGTGATTTTTGTTTTTCAGAAAAGTATGTTATGGTATCGATAGTAAGCTTAAACAGTTGTTTCTGTTGGCTATTTCGTGCTGTTTATGAAGACTCCCAATGCTAACGCTACAAGTAAATCTAAAAGCTGGATTCGTCATTAGTTATGCAGTGGAGTTTTTGCTTATTGTGCAATGGATTGCTGTGTTGCTTTGCTAGAGAAAGCAAAAAAAACAAAGCACTTTTTGCATGATTTGGCACTATCATCGAAGGATCAGAATTTAGCACAGTACTGTAATACTAGCAGTTGGTTTGAGAAAAAGTCAGCCTCTGAAACTAGATTCATTTTTTTATTCACTAGTGGAGCGCTTATCGATGTTTAGTGCAACATTTAATGCTTTCGTGAGCATTTTATTAGTTAACACTTTCTTGCGGTATGGCACCAGTACGTTGCGACGATCATGTTTACCTAGGGATGTTCATTCTAGTATTTCAATTCCGATTCCCAAATGATCTAAAATCTTATTTTGATACTACTGAATCGAAATACTCGTGCTAAGTTTTTAGGCAGCACTGCTTTGTACGGAAAATAAACACGCATCACGAGCATTGTTACGTAACAGCGTCATTTAATTGCCTTGCATGATGATTAGAGAGATGGTTAGTACAGACGGCGCCGCTTTCACGCACACTTGCATGCTCGGCCGTGTGTATTGTCACAAGTGCAGGAGCGCATGTGTTTGCAAATGCGCTAAAAAAAAAGCCACCTGCTCGCCTCACTACTTTTTCGCAAGTCCCACGTGCAAATAAACAATAACGTCACAATTACTTTTGTGATTGCGGAGATGTGGTTACTTTTTAGCAGTTTGCCGGGCGCCGATCATGTAAATGTCAGATATTGAATTAGCAAAAGTCTTTCTGCGGAGATCGTTACCATAACTTTACTGTTATTAAATCTTCAGTTACAAAAGGACAGGTATAACATAATACTAGTCATAACAAAAGTTCTTACAGATAGAGAATTAAGACTTCAATTTAAATTTACATGCGATTGCGATAGTCTGGGTAATTATGAAGTGTTCAGCGGCAGGAAGAAAAAGAACATCTGATGTATAAGACCATTTTGAACTTCCCGTCTTGGACAAAGACGGAAATAAACGTGTTCGTTGCACGCACTGCAGAGAGAGTTTAACTTATATATTGTGCAGAGAGAGTTTAACTTACTGTGTTTTCTGCGAGCTTTTGATTTTGATAAAATTTTTCGTTACCAGCACCAACATCTTGTCATATGTAAATAGTGAATCGAAATTAGGAATCGAAATACTGGAATCAAAACATTTGATTCGGAATCGATTCGAAATTAGCAAAGAATCGGTAATGAACATCCCTATGTTTACCTCAAAGGGCTTTGCTCCAAAGTACAGTTTGTAAGATGCAGACAAATTTATAGCTGTAAGGTCAAGCCCCCCTTCTTGGCAATTTTTTGGTTACAGTATGCCCCTGATAAAAAACATGTAGATTTATTTTTTCATGTGAAAATTGTTACTCAGCATCTGAATAAAATTGTTGTTAGTTTTCACATTTTCACGTAACTGATGCTTCCTTCCCCAGTCCAATTATTTATTGTAAAAATGCTATATCAAGTTTTTTTGTTTAGTGGTGACTGATGAGAATGGAACTATATTAATGGACATGCTTGGCAGCTGCAGTACTTTATCAATTTTCTGCAAAATTTTACAGTTTTCAGTAAGTATAATAACTGATTACATTGATAAACAATAAAACATGAATAAATACTTACATTATACTGTAATCTTTAAAAAAATGTCGTACTACAAAAAAAAAAAAATTACGCTGCAAAAAATTAAACTGTCACTTTCTACTCATAAAATATTTATTGGCTTTCTAATTTGATCTGGTTACACTGACTGTAATTGTAATGATTGAACTTCAGACTTGAAATTGTATACTTGATCACTTTATTCATCATAATAAAGCAGTTTAAATTTTAAGAGACAGGAAGAAATGTTTTGAAATTTACAAACAACTAAATTCAGATATTACACAAAGATACAGTAAATGAACATAATACGCTGGACACTTCTATTTTCATTACATAGGACTGTAGTGAAAAATCACTATAAATATTCATGATTATAAAACTTGGGAGAGTTCAAAACTATTTCTTCCAGTTCAACTTGATCACTGTCACAAACCTTGAGAAATATGAAGACTTTTAAGTGGACATTCTGGAGAAAAAATTCCATGTTTGTTGCTATTCACAGAAGTAATTAGGTCAATCCAAAACTTCATAGAATTTTTTTTGATTTTTGTTTTATCTTCTTAGCTCTTGTATACAGTATAGCTTGAGACCAATTCTAAATACAGTTATATTCACCAAGTTCTCTCGACCAAGCAGACAGCGAAAGAACTTTTGCGAATTTTCCAGTATTCGAGCAATTGTTACTTTTTAAACAACAAGCTAACAAACATTGCGCAAAAACACTATTAACACGTTCAAAACTAGCCCGCTAGTACCGTTGGTTATTCTGTATTCTGTGAAAAACAACAACACTATGTTAGTTTAAAACAAAAGAGCAAAAGTTGCTTAGCCAAAAGAATCACTATGCTGATACAGCAGCTTCTACTCTGCTGCATAGAATAAATTTTTGTTTTGAAACCTAGATGTCGTGGGGATGGGTCCACGACTTTTCGGCACCAATATTCTGTGCTTTTTACTAACACTAACCCAAACCCTAAATAAGTCAAAGAGCACCGAATTGGCGTCGAAACGATCTGTGCAGAAAACGTACGGCTATGAAATAGGTGGCGCCGAAATGGTCGCACCGAAAAGACGTGATCCCCGTGGGGATAGGCCCACTGCTTTGGTGAATTCATTAAAATGCAGCTCTGAGATCAAGCATAGCTATGAAAAATCACTGTAAATTTTACAGCCTTAGATGTCCAGATGTGACTGATGATATTGAAATTTAGAGAGGCATATTTTTAGTGTCCCTAAAGCCTAACGATAGTACAATATCGTAGTAACTCTGCCAAATTAAGCTAGCTAGCCTAGGGCTGTTCCGCATCTAACCTTGCTAACAGCCTACTCTTTAGACTGATAGTAGGTGCTAAACCATACAAATATACTATTTACAATATTTCCTAACAAACTGCAATTGTAAAAATATGGTCAGTGATTTAGTAGGTCATGTTACTACATCCTACAAGTAAGCGATGTTGAGCAACTGCTTGCGAAGGTTGCAACCTTTCGCCAACTTGCTCAAGTTGTCGATAATGTCAACACCTTTGCATTTTTGCAACAAAATGTCAATCACATACAAAATCTGGTTATAATTTTAGAAAAAAAATTTTTTCAAGTTTCTAGAAATGTTCTTCCAAAACCTATTTCGAATAAAAATTTGACAATGAACTGAATGGCTTATGAAACACAAATATTTGTTTTTTTTACTCAGACCATAGTATAAGGCCCTTGGAGTTAAAAATTTCAAAACAAGCCACTTGACTATACATGCTTATAGCCAAAAAGAAACATTTTATTTGCAGCTTTTGCATTTTTAACATATATGACGAATTTTTAGCAAAGGCTGATTGTCAAAACTAATGTGGGAAGACAGGTGTGATTAATTGTTAAGTATCTTTTAAATCAGTTGGGGGGCTGCTTTCTATTTTAATGTGGCCTGCATCTGAAGTTTGTCACAGCAAACAACTTAGCATCAAAACATTCAAATGTTTACGTAAGTTTTGTAAAAGTATTCTCTTGAGATAACTTCGCCATTATTACAGTTATTGCGAGTAGCAACATCTTCGACTTCAGAAGACATCGCATGTCTTGCCAAACAGAAGAACTTTCAGCCATTTACTGGGAGTTTTTCTGCTCCTTGAATTTTATGTGGAATTTGAGATTTTTTGCGGCCCACCTGCAATGTTGTGCAATTCATGCGGCTTGCAGTACTAAGAAGATTCCCCATCTATGTTTTAAATCTTTGCATTAATTTCATTAACAAAGTTATGTGTTTCAAAGAAAAAAATTGTTGTAGGTGATATGCAACCATGTACAAAAGAATGTGTTTCAAAGATTGTTGGCAGAAATCATTTGAATGTGTTTCATGGTAGGTTTTGAAAATCAAATTTGGATCTTTGTAAAGCTTTGAAAGCTCCTTACTACATCAAATTTAATTTAGATATCATATTTTTTTAAAATAAGATAGTGCTATCTCTCATTTATCAAATCAAATCTTTCATTATACTTGCTGTAGTACGCCGAAGCGTGTAACAAGTTTGTGGGGCCCATCTCCGCGTCACTGCGCCCAGGCAACACAGCTCCTTTTGAAGAAATGTCGCAGCGGTGGCGAGCCGTTGGCAACACTGTGTCCGATTTGACCGGCTCGAGATTTGAACCTCTGCCCTACCGCTCCAGAGACGAACGCGTTACCGCTCGACCAACTGGTAATTAAGGGCAATTTATAGCATGCTTAAACAAATGTGCGAATGCAATTTAGTCCAGATCTTGATAAAAACTAACTGCTTGAAAATGTCATTGATTTTTATCATAAACCAATAATTGATTGATTAACCATGACTCGTAGTTAAAAGTTGTCTCTAGCTTGCAAATTGCACAACCTTTAAATAAGACTGAAGGCATAATCAATGTGGGTATCTCAAGTTAAAGGCAATTGAATTTGGCATTGACTTTATCCTTTTTGACCCAGCCATTTCAAAGGTATTTCACTTTAAACACCATGTAGAGGCCTCTTTAATTATAATTTTTATTGGCTACCGTGACGTTTAAATGTAGTAGCCTAGTCCATAGCAAAGGCCAATACTGTAAGCTAGATGTATGTTTTAAGGCCCCTGCTATGACTTATCCTAATTGCGGCATTGCTTTACGATTGATGAAAGTCGACTAAGCTGGTGTCATCGATGTTATGACAGTCAGAGTTGCCTACAAAAATCATAATTAGATAGGCCCCTGGATTGTGTTTGAAGTAGAATATCTTGGGAAAGGCTGGGTTTAGAAGGACAAAGTCAATGCCTATCTAATCTTGTACGATTGCCCTAACTTTACATATCTGCATTTTTGCCTTCTGTTCTTTTTTTAGTTGTTTTTGATGGGTTGCAGGATTTTTCTTGCTGCATTTTAGCTTACATTTTAGTTGTAAGGTGTTATTGTAGTCAGCTTTCAATATGCAACTCATTGAGTTAAATTTTTGTTCTTTTATGTTTCTTCAGGTGTTCTGAAAAATGTTGAAGTTTGCACATTGTGCAGCTACACAAACAGTACCAGTAAGTAATATTGTGATATTTTCATGGAGATTCTGCCAAGCAGTAAAATTTCGGAGTAAAATATAATTGATTTTATTATTTACTACATTGGCGCTGTTGGGTGAGATTCAACTCCCAAAATTACACCACATTGTAGCAGTATGTTCGCATTTTGTTGGAGGATATTTTCAGATTATAAACAATTTATGTCCTACAGTATAAAAGCATTTAATTTTCCAATTTTTTTCAGTGTTTTTCATTAATTTTCAATGTTTATGTTGAAAAAGTATTTTGGTTTACAGTAATACTGCTTAAGTCTTAGTTTTTTGTTACATCTTCACAGCTTAACTATGGTGGTACTGTTTTTTATTTTCATCTACTAAAACAATTCACCATTTATTAACCTCAATATTCAATGAATGATCAAAAATAATATCGCCAGTTTGGAAAAATAATAATAATTGCAATTTTTACCCCCTTGAGATAACACCAACAAGTGTTGATTCATCTGACTAAGTGGCCGTAGTAACATTCAAATAAAATGGCTTTACGGAAATAAGCTTCATTGATTCTACCGTAATAAGGTGTAAAATAGTGGCATCAAACAGTGGCAACATCCTTAAAAACTCAATTAAAATAATGTTAAGAAATGAATACGAAATTTAACTAGTAAAAAATGAAGGCTTTTCAGATATGAAGGCGAAGCAGAACCACAAAGTCCAAAAATATATCTCTCTGCAGCATACAAAACTTTTGTCAACTTGTGCTATAAACATTCCGGTATGTTATAAAACAAGGCATTGCAATAATAAATAATCAAGGTAGGACAATATCAAAGAATGAAGTAGCTGAATTTTAAATACAATTTTGAAATTACGTAAATTGGCATAACAAGTACTAATTTCTCTATTGATATGCTTTTCAAGGTTCAAGTCTGTCATCAAATATTACACCAACAATTTTGAGAAAATGATTTGGCTTAGGCAAAGAATCGCTGTCATTATTTTGTACGTTAGAATGAAGATCTGAGATCTGAGTGAAGACTAACTTCACCAAATTTTTGCGGCGGAGTTATTGTAAAACAAAGTAAAGGTTCAGAGCGGTAAAATTAGCTGCTTTTTAATACAGATAAGCCAGCTTTCTAAAATTTAAAGTTCTGTCACAATACTGACAAAATAGAAACCCTGAAGTAAGAGGTAACTTTGAACTGCAATATCTTGAAAACGACAAGACGTAAAAAATTAAAATTGGTGAGAATGCATTTTAGGTTTATCACAACCTTTTGGTCATGAGTGAAAGATTTACCGGTAAGTTAACTAAATGCCCTTTTAAATCGTTAGCTTTGGCTGCCCTCGTATATTTCTACATCATTATCCATAACTTTTGTATTAATTTAAATCAATACAGCAAACTTTGTTCATGTTTTGCAGGTAGGTGAAAAAATAGTGGAAAATCTTCCGGCTCTCCCTTCATCGTTTAACTTTTCGTCTTCCGTAGAAAGTTTGTGACAATGCCGTCTCGACAATGCCAAAGCAATTCTGCGGAATTCAGGTGAAATTTCAGTTGCACAACATACAAGTAGATTATGGATTCGTATCCAACCATATTCCATAGCATCACCGTGTACATTACGTCTAATTTTTCGCCGCTTAGTTCCTAAACTTAAGTAATAAATTCTTCCAAGTATCATCATTTTGGAATGTCGTACAGCTGGCTTGATGATTTCCAATCAAGTTTGTTAGTTCGCGCTGCTTTGTACAAAATGGTTGTCAATTTAGTTATCCTTGCTGTGGCCGTTGCCATGGCTTTGCTTGCTTCCATCGGCAACGCGTATAGGCTGGAAATAAATTTGCTTTTACTACTGCTGCTACTCTTCGACTTCCATTCGCTGCTAAGTATAGTCGGCTGCGTGGCCGAGAGGGTATAGGCGTCGTTAATTTCCTGTCCTTTTCCACTGGTCCAATTGCCTCCAGCTTCACAGCTGAAACCTTTGCCCTCAAGCAAGGTCTCGATTGGTGTACTAGCCATTTGATGACGTGCAAATTCCAGTAAGTTCTTTTCCTAACCAACTCCCAATCAGCCCTCTCCATCGTTTCATCAGCCCCCTCTTATCTCCTGCCTGAGTCCCTCTGTAATGTTTGGTCCCTCGCCTCCTCCCTCTCCAACAACACCATCTTGAGCTTCCAATGGGTCCCCGGTCACGCAGGTCTCCCCGGTAATGAAAAAGCGGATTTACTTGCCAAAGCTGGTGCCTCTCTGCCCACTGACGCGATCCCATGCCCTCTCCCCCCAGTTGTTGCCAAAGTTTGTTATTCCCAATACCACAATTGGAGACGTCACATCTCCCACTCCCATCTGAACTTCCAAGTCCCCGAAGTCTCTTCGGAGGAATTTCTCCTTTCTCGCCCCATTCGCTGTGAGCTTTCCCGTCTTCGCTGCCATGGCCACAGTCTTCTTTTATCCTCATATCTTCACAGGATCAGTCGGAAGGAGAATTCTGCTTGTAGTGCCTGTGGACACCCTCTACAGGACCTCAATCATTTCCTCCTCGACTGCCTGCCTCTGAACCCCTTCGTAAATCTATCTCTGGCTCCTCTCTCTTTATTCTTGACCTATGGTCCTTACCTTGGGGTGTGGCCCGACTGTTGGGTCGTCGCGGAGTTCCTCTGCACCCCCATCCCTCGGAAGGGGTCGGGTAGTACCACCACCACCCTGATTGCATGATCTTGGGCTCAACCCGCACCCTGGTCAAGGATTTGCGTCCTTGGATAAGACGCTTAATAATGATGATCTCTGCTTGGTGGCTTTGAACGAGCAGCAAATCTACACCGAAATAAGTCAAATATCAACTGCAAAGCTCTAAATACTGTATGATCAATTCCTAAGCATGTGCGGATTCGTCCATATGATAGAACCACCGTTGCTTTGTCGTGATCGGAGGATAAAGATGCATCAATCAATCAGAATAGCTTAGATGTTCTGAGATAAACTGTTTGCAGGATTAATGAAAGAAGTAAGTTTTGTTTGCGGCGAAAGTAGTTCTGCAACGAGTAAACGAAAACGGGTAAGTTTATACTAGGCCTTGCAGGTTTGCAATTTTTTGGACGATATTGAACTGCGACAAAACCAGCCAATATAAGGAAAAAATGAAGGCAAGCAAAATTTCTCCAGGGTTTTATATGAACATTAGTCCGGTCTTGTAGGTTTCATCCATGAAAAACTAAGTTCTTTTTTGTCCAAAGTTTTATATGTCCATATCCGCACTAACCAGACTGTCACATAATGGACAAAATAAAGTTTTTTAATTTTTTTTTTATAAAGGGGGTACACCCGGTACAGCCCTATCTTGAAATGTAGCTCTTGTCGTTCATACACATAAGTTTTATCAATATATAACAGTCTTCTTAGGATAGTCCAAAATAAAATCAAGTTTATTTCAACAAAATGCTCGATAGGTTTGTCGTCGCAGGCGCGAAACCAAGACTTTGTTATTGGGGTTTTAATCCAGTGGTCAAATAATTTTGCTTGAAAATGTCTCAATTGGGCAGCGTGCTGAGAAAAAAAGATGTGTATGCGTATCACAGACGTAGGTCTGTGCTTCGCCTCCAGATCTGGGCAAGTTTTGTAATATTTTAGAAAACATAGCCATTTAAACGCCATTTGAATCAAATTTTGTAGAAGTCATCTAAAAGAACTAATTTTGCTGAGATTTTAAAGCCAGTTGAAGAATTGAATTGCGTAGCCCCTTAAAGCACTCCCCTTACGCTCAAGTCAAGTCCAAACCATGTTTCAACGCTTACAGTTTTGGGTTAAACTTCCTAAGTGACTTAGCTGAGATGGAGGGGGAGAATAAAGTCTTTTAGCTCCCCCCCCCCCCCCGGCTTAAGCAGAGAAAGAAAATCATAAATGATTATAATGTCAAGGTGGTCACGAAATTATTTCATGCCGACCCACTTCTTGCTCTTGGAGAAAAGATGTGTCTGTGACATCAAAATACCAGGATTAACCTATTTCGAAAAAGTTGATCGAACTAGTTTGTTGCACGACAAATATTTTTATTTTGTGCAACTCGGCGCAAATGTAAGGCTACTAGTGGTAATTGATGTGGGCCCCGGCCTCTCAATTGGCCCTGTTTGCTGTGTAAATCAACTTTTTAAAATAAAAGTAAGCCGTCACTATACCGGCACTTCTAGCACAATTTTAAAACCTGTAAAACGCAGAAGAAAAATACGTGGATAAATCTCAACATTTTTTAACGCACAATTTTCTGATTTTTCAAAAAAAGGGCATTTAAGAAACGCGACATCTTTGCATGAGTGATTTAACACGAGACAACTAACGCTGGAGCATGTACTTTCGCAGAATAACTCTTTGATTTTATTTACCGTTAGGGTATGGCAATTAATCCCTTAACTGGAACTTTAAAGCAAACTTTACAGGAATAAAAAAGAATTTAATGCAAATCGAACCCGGTGAATCTGAAACTGTGTTTAACGCCAATTTTATACGGTAATGTGCGTGGTGCACTTCCAACTTGGTCGTTTTAAGTAGGTTTTCAAATGATTACGATTGAACTAAGCTCTTTGAAAATACTGTGACCTTAATGAAAAAATTAAATTGACAGCACTGCTGTTATTGTCAAATCGTATTGATTAATTTTACTTTAATATCATAGATTGGATGTGATCTCTGCTTCCGCTGGTATCATGCGACTTGCTTACGTTTCAACTTCAGCAGAACCTTGGGGAAGTGTCCAATGTGCCGCTAGTGTTTGAAATGAGATCAAGAAAACCAACCGAATTTTTTTTATGATGTTCATAACAATTATGATGTGTTGAAGTTAGCAGCCTAGAGTTTTAATCTTGAATCGAATTTTTTAAAATAAAATTTCTGTTCAAGAATCGTTATATCTCTTGTGTCTTTTTGAAGAACTGCAAAACCAAATTTTAGTGCAATTGCAATAACTTAAGGTCGTTGTGAGAAGCTATCGTGTTGTTTCATACCATGTGCTGCATCGCAATACTGGAATGATGTAAGGGTTTTTACTTCTAAACTATCCTCCACATTCGATTTAATACGGCAGTTGGTGGGAACAGAATGAATCCATAATGCTCTTGATATGTACATAGCACTTTCTTGGAATATCTGTTTCAGCTCAATATCTTTAGGGTGTAAACCAGTACTTAAATTGTAGGGGGGGACACGTACCCCAATTGAGGATTTGGCGTCCCCCAATCGAGATTTGAGCGCTGGTTGACCAGACCAAAAAGAGCCGGTCAGAACAAATCCACAAATTCTGGCCGAATAGGTTCCTAAAATGCGGCGAAGACCTTTTTTTGGTCTTCGCTTGATTTCAGGGACGGTATTGCAGAATTTCTGCTGAAGTTCTTTCGCATTCTGAATGCGTTTGGTCAAGCTTTCAAAAGCGTCCCCCCATGCAAAATTTCACAGTTTAAGTACTGGTGTAAACTATAGATATACCCTACGGTAGTTTCCATCTATTTAGTTCAATTGAAGCCAAACTCGAATCGAACCCCAACTCAAACCGTAGTCTTGACCCTCAAAACAGCGAAAGAAAATTGCGTGGATATTTATTATTTCCGTTTTACTGTCTAAAATCAGGGATACCCCTGCCTAAAGTTAAATCTACTTTCGCTAATAGTGAAACAAGGGTTGGGGCACATCTTTATTACCTTAAGTAGTTCTCATTTCAACAAAACCGATTTCGAAAAGTATCTTTTTATGATATGTAATTTTCGCTAGAATGTTTGAGTAATCGCCAATTTAACAAATAAATTTAAAGCAGGTAGAGGCATTAATTTTAGCGAAATGTCTAGTTTTTTCCTCAAGTTCCTAGTACCGGTAATTGAAATGTTTGACCCAAGCCCCACGCTTTTGAGACACCTGCCACCCTTCATTAAAATTGTCAATAACGCGCTCCAACATGTCTCCCGGAATTTCCTGATTTCACATTTGATGTTTTTCAACAGTTTCTCAATTGTTGAAGGATTATTTTCGTAAACCGATCTTGGAAGTAACTCCAGAGGACGTAGTCTGAGGAAATAAGATGTGGGGAAATGCGGAGGCCATGGATTGTCTGTCCTCGAAAATAACTTGTCCTCTGGAAAGTACTGTTTTAGAAGGTTGGAATAATGAGAAGGCGCCTCATTCTGTTGGAAAACAATTGCATTTATGTCATCAAACCTCTACCTCTGTATGGCTGGAATGAAGCGTCGCCTCAGCATGTCCATGTACCGCTCTGAGTTAACTGACAGTTTGGCCGTTATCTACCACATAGCAAGCACCAGTGTTTCTTCGCTGCAGTAGTTTTGTACACCGAGAAGTAAGCTAATTGTAGAAAGAAATAATGCTACTGGGATTTAAACTTAGTTTCGTAGGAACACCAAATTAGGGTTGCCGATTCGCTTTTTTAACAAACTTAAATTGTGAGTTGATGACATACGCTACTAAGTTTGTCACGTTTTTTCAATATAAATCATAAAATACTTGAAAATCAAAGCGAAAAACGTCCAAAAAAAGGTTACTAAAGTTAAGTATATAACTGAAGTAAAACTCCTTAAACTTTGGTAATTCGGCTCCGACTCTCTTAGTTGTTGTCCAGTGTTCATTCAATCTTTTTACTCTTTACTACCACAACAACAGCGAATGTATAGTAACACAATATAAGACGTAGAATCAGGAAAAACACACATCGTCAGACGTTAAAACATGTAGAGAATCTAAGACAAAAAAGCGATTTTTATTAGCAAGGTTGCTACACCTGTCACACCAGTTGAAGTATGTATAATGTAGGTCTAATTATTTCATCAATCACACCACTGCCGTCGTTAGAGCAAATGAAGTAAGGGGGCACTAAAGTTTGCTTATAAAAACTGACCTTCAGATTTTGTACGGCTACAATTATGCACAATTGTAAAACAAGGCCGGCAGGTTTTTTTAGCTAGTTTCGTCAGCGGCCCATAATTGCTCGAAAAATCTATCTACAGCAGTGAATGCTACCAGACGTGAAACCAGGATTTTGGAAAGAGGAGTGAAGCAAAAGTTTTGTTTTTTTGCACAAACACTGCCTGATTAAGCCCCAGTGATGCTAAGCAAACTGATGCAACTCAAACGTATCACAAAAGGCATAGTCACTAAATATTTAGTGATTGTGTAAGGGGGCCTGGAGGCGGAGCATCCAGCCGCTGGGCGATTTTTACGATTATGCAGCAAAAATATAGAGATTTTAACGCCATTTTAATCACACTTCGCACTTTTTTAAGCCATATGATTAACTAAATTGCTAAACTTCAGAAGTCATTTAAAAGAATTAAATTGCTAAGCACTTTCAGCCTTCTCCTACGTCAGGTCAAGTCTAAAATACGTTTAAACGCTCGTATTTGGAGGTTTCAAAGTGACTTGGCAAAGAGGGCTTAAGCCCCTTCACCCTGGTCGCGCCACTGACTGTGACCTCAAAATCTTGAGTGTGCTCTAAAAATCAAAACAGAAAAAATTGTTTTCACGTACCGTATTGTTTCATGTCGTAATCACTAACGAAGGACCGGTAACCATTCTGCAGGCTTACTCCTCTCTGCGACATATCCGTAAAGGCGTGTAATTAAGACGGAATATTGCGTCAGATTAATGTACAGCAGTTGGTTGCGAGCGATTTCGCAAAGAATCGAGAAAACGTCCAAAGAGAATTATGTTTGAACGTTAATTATCTTTTTTCCATCATTGTTTGTTGTCTTGTCGTGGCGTGATGTTTCAAAAACAATATTTTGAGTAAACCAAAATAGGGATAGCGGCACAAGCGGCCGTTAGGGGGTCACGGCCTCCTGCCCCCCGATAGCGACGGCACTGAATCACACTCATCAACATACACATGAAGGCACACACGATGTACGTCAATCTAACGGCTGCAGTACTTGTTCAAATAATTGATAAAGAAAAAAGAAAGGGGGCAGTGACCAGTGCGAGGCCAAGCACGGTTACGTAGGTGGTCAATGGGAGGCGCAACCGGCCAAAACTATGTTTAGCTCAACGGAGCAAGATGAGGAAAGAAAAACCACCCTGAAAATAAAACCTCACCGTGTCCAGAAACCCTTTCAAGCGGCAGCTGGTCATAGTATCAAGATAATAACAATTTTGTAATCGATACATATGCATTAATATAATTATATACAACATACTGCAATAGTGAGTCACACTATCCACATTGCGTCTAAATAAATAGCCGGTAAAAAAGTACCATAACTTATGATCGTTCCGATATCTCGGTTAGAACAAAAGTATACTGATTTTTCAAGAGAGGAATTATAGATTTGTGTCTATGTATTGTTGATGATGTGTATCAGATCAATTAGGCAGAGTCCAGTGATACTCAATTTGAAGGGCAACGGCTTTAGTTTGCTGTGCGAACTACTGGAATTCACGACGAAGTTTCAAAATTTGATTGGAAGTTCAGTTGGTTTGGAGAAAAGGAGCACTTTTTTCTGCTTCTCTCTAGTAAAATAGGTTTAATGCGGCAAACATTTGATCAAGATTCCACAATGATGCTGTTCTCATAATTTGCTCTTCTGCAACCTGTCAATAAGGACATCGGTATCAAACTTTCCTTCCATCATATACTGATACATCAGAACAAGATTTTTTCCACTACCGTGTTGCAACATTTTGTTTCTGAAAAAAAAAAAGTTCAATTATTTATTAACTACCGTACCATACATGTTTTCAATCAAAGAGCAGTAACTGTGGGAAATTAAATGTCGTTGCAAGTCAAACATGTTTAGCGAGTCAATAGGCCTAGCTCCTATGACGTAAGAGAACGTCACCTTCTAAAGCAGTATACCCTGATTCAATTGCAAGTAAGGTTAGAATCTAAATTGTTACAAACTGGCAACTTCACTTTTTCAAGGATCAAATTAGTACCGTACAACTAACCATAATCGCAGTCATATTTCTTTATGGGATCCTTTTGAAAACAGTTGTTTCTAATGCGATATTATATGGAAATAATATTTTGGTTCATAATCGGTCTAGTGCGCAAATTGATGATGCCAGCAGTATCTGTTTTAACCGGCAGACTATTAAGGAAAACACTGCAGTTACTGGAAGATATTACAGTTAATATTTTGTTAACTGAGTGATGGAATGATGTTTTAAATCAATATCAATCATATTACCTGAAAAAAATTTGGGTTTATTGTTTATACAAAATACGTCACTACAGTCAGTAGTAGCATTGTTTGCTAAAATGGTTTTGGCGCATTCAATTCTGTCTAGTGACTAAAGGTTAATTTTAGAAAAATATCGACTGTTGTGGAACGAAAAAGTTGTTTTGCAACCAAAAATTATTGAGATTTTACAATTTCAACACAAAATTTTTAATTAATTTTGAGCTATCTTTATTAAATGATTTAAATGAAACAAACCTGCCCTGAACAGGGATATTCTTGTCCCTACATCTCCAAATACAAAGATAGTGCCAAGCTTGCCAAAAAAACTCATTGGTATGAATTTAGTTTATGTAATAAAAATTTTGCAATAAAAATCAGCAGGAAGATTCTTTAGATAAATAACAAAAAGGTAAAACATCTTTCTTTTTGAAATGTGCGAGTGGACAAACACAAAACAAGATACCGAGTATACGATAGCCAAAAAAATTACCTGATTAATAATTTCATTGCCGACATTCCATTGAGGTTGAAAGATCCATGCAAAATCAGGCCGGCAAGAGAATAGCAAACCTAAAAAATAATAGTCAGAGAATGGTAAAAGATTTCTTTATATATTATAATCTATAGATGCTGTCTAATAGTTTTGACGAGATCAAAACACATTGAAATACAACAAAAACTATATATGTTTCACAAAGCCAACAATTTTCACTAGTGCCAAATAATAGAATTTTCTGTAGTGTTGCATTCTCTGTAAGTAAATAAAAACTTTCGTGCTAGTAACATGATCTAGTAAGGGAAACACAGACTGCTTTGAATGTTTACATTTGACTTACTAATCTTATTAATTTAACTTGAGAAATATATCTAATTACTTATCAAACACCATTAGCCAGTTAGATGGAAATCTGACTGTTTGAGATAGCAGAAAAAACATTTACAATAAAAATTTATGCAAACCTGCAAGAAATCTGCAGTCAACTACAAAAGCTCTTCATGGAATTGGATAGCCTTTTGCCATCATGCATTTTGCAGTATTTAGATACTGCCTATCATAAAATCAAACATAAACAAATGTGTAATAGTCCAAGGTTCTTTATCAAGTCCAAAAAAGTCACAAATTAGTAAAAGCTTCAGAAATAAACTAAAGAAGTGACAGATTTATTTACTTCAGATTTCAGACATACACAGAACCACAGATAAATACAAAATGATGAGAGACATCTAAAAAACCATAAGATCAGGGATGATATTTCAGATTTAAATAAAGGAAGTGGCTATTTTGCCTCTTAGAGGCAAAATAGTGTTTTCCCTCTGTTTCGGTTGGGGTTGAGGTAAAGCTTAGGGTTAAGGTTAGGGCTATTTTGACATTGGAGGCAAGATACCGGTAGCGTTTAGGACTATATTGCCTCCTAATTGCAAAATAACATGGGGCTATTTAGCCTCTGCAGGCAAAATAGCCACTGCCTTAAATAAAAATACTCTTCTACGTACTAGCACCACAGATCAGAATAAGTTTGTGCATTTATTATTTTTATTCTATTTGCACCAATATGCAATTTTAATCAAATGAGCAATTAATTAAGTCAGAAGAAACATTACAAATGTAACCAATTCAATAGAAATAAACTGGGGATGACTTAAACATATATTACAATCCAGCAAACACTACATAAGAGAAAAAGCAAAAAACAACACATAAAACATAGATTTCACAAGTATAACAACAGCAGAAATAGTACCTAAACATTGAAAAAAAATGCAATATGTTATGCAGAAGTGGAGTCCTTGGCCTCAAGGACGTCCTCGAGGACACAATTTGAAGTCCTTCGCCTTGAACACAAGTCCTCAAAAATGTCCTGTCCTCAGCTTGAGGACAGCACTATTTTATGACATGTTGAAAACGGGCCAAGGTCATGAGCAATGTTGTTTTGTCTTGGAACACGCCAGAGAACTTGCAAAAAAAAAAAAAATTTTGACGATTGAATTTTGTGGAAAAGTTGCAAATTTGTGGGCGAAGACCTTTTTTTGAGATCGCCTGCGTTTTGCAAAAATTTTGAGCAAAGACCGTTTATTTTGTTAGTTGGAGAACACTTCCGCATTGTGTCTTTGGTCCTAGACCTAGAGCATTCCCATCCTTGGCCTCAGATTTTTTTGGTGTCCTTGGCCTCAAGCCTTGTGTCCTTGACTCCACCTTTGATGTTAAGCTTGTGATCAACTTAGCTAACCTACAAACCTGCTAACTGAAGTGCTTCTACCCGCAAAGGGATTTATCTGGTATTATCCTGAGCAAAATCTATAATACAATAACAATTTGCATGTCAGTCTCTGTCAGTCTGTATTCAATTCATGGTCTAACTCTCTTTACTCGAAAAGGAAGCTCTTCAACACTCAAATCAAAAGTAGCATTTTGATGAAGAGGCACAAGAGCAGGGTTGGAAATATTGATTATCGGTAGTAATCGATAATCGATACTATTGGTATAATACATTCTTTGCTTTTGGGTTATCAATCATCACAGATGCTTAGCTTTCCTGTTTCAATTTTTTCCATGGATTATTGCCTTTTATTTTCTATGCTTTTTGTTTACAGGTTATTGATTGGTAGAATCTTTATACTTAACTTTTATTCTGGTTGAGTCTGCCTAAGCTTACATTGTTTCATTTCTCTTATGCTACATCTTGCTCTTTATAATTATCCTAAGCGAAGTGACTTGGCGAATGGAACACGCATGGTTAAATAAACAAAGATTCTAGTGACGTTACTCTTTTTTGGAAATTTTTATTTTGATTATTACACTTATAGGCATAAGTGGGCACAAGTCCGTTAATCGTTAACAATGAAGCTGACTTTTTCATTAACTTGTTAATCCGTTAAAAAGTTTTTTTCATGTTAACGGACTAAATCAACTTCCGTTATGGTTTTCATTGGTAATATCTTGCACCATTCATTCATCGTACTAGTAAAAAACAGTTTGCACTGGTAACACTTGTTGCATATTTGTATGAGTTTTATTAGACTGTAAAATGCAACTTCCAAAACAAAAAAGAGCACCTTAGCAATAAATATTTCTTTACAATCAGCTCAACAGCATCAATACGTGTTCTAGAAGCCAGTGAATAAAAAGAAATGTAAATTACACGCAAAGTATTAACGAATTAACAGACTTTATTAACTTCTGTTAATTAACGCAGAAAATAACTGATTAACGTCAACAAAGGTATGAAGTTTGTTAACAAACTAGTGGTTAATAAAGCTAACGTTTTGCATTAATTTGCCCACCTATGCTTATAGGTTTGGATTAGGGTTTAGGTTAGGCTTTGGGTTACAGCTAGAACTGGGGTTAAGGTTAGGGTTAGGGCTAAGGGTTAGTTTTTTAGGCTTTATTTCAAAATGTCTGTGCGAATGGAACATTCGCCAAATCTCTTCCCATCCTTAAAGCATATTTTTCATATCCTTTATAGTAGGCTACAGTAATGATACCAGTTTTTCCTCTCACAAGTTACATTTAATGGTCAATACAGCAAATATTTCAGTGCATCCTAGTGAAAAACAGAATATAAATTTTTGTTCGCAATTTAGCATCGATTAGTGGATTACTAATTTTTGCTTTTTGTTTTTGATATCTTTGCTTTTTGTTGCTTTTACAGTCTTTGCTTTTTGATTCTGATAACAACTATGGTAGCCTACTGTATCACAATTCTTTGCTTTTTGTGTGAATTATCGATATCGATTTGTCTTTACTTTGCTTTTAAACAGCATCAACTTTTAACCCTGTACAAGAGCTACTAATATCTGAATCTGATATATTGCGTAAGCCTAGTCTAACCATAATGGAGGTTAGGTTGCCAGTGATCTCGTCACACAGTGATTGCGACATTCTGAAGACAAAAAAAGCTTACCTTGCAATTGTATCGCAATTGTGCCATTGCATTATTACAATTCAAGCATTGACTGAAAAAGGCAGACATTAAACTAGGCTACTCTAGCATCCTCGGAGCTAGTATCTTGCTTTAAAACCCCTAGGCTACTTTATGGCCAAATCACTGTGATGAAATCTATTTTTTGTGATGAGATCACTTGTAGCGATAGGCTAACAGATACGGTAACACATAGGCTAGAAAATTACCGTACTAATTAACAGCGCTTCTTTCTATTCAGTTTCCAAACAGTGACTTTCAACCTTCCAAAGTTGCTACACAGGAAGGTAGCATCGTAATACAAGTGCTTATCTTCATCATTCATCAAAGCCTGGATTTGGACTATGGCCAGAAACTCAGAACTGAGAAAGGCTGAAAGGGTAGGCTACAGTACTACTAACACAGTAGCCTACAAATAGTACAAACCTACAAGTAAAAGTCAAGAGGCATTTGCCTCGGATTTCCCCAATAAATCTGCGTCCCACATTCTTGACACTTCACTCCTTAAAAACAGTAAGCTATGCTTATGACCAGTAATCTACACGCATAGGCCTAATCAATTCCCAATTCATCCTCATTCAGCATTAGCCTACACATTATGCCAATAAAACTGCTTAAACACTTCACTGCTTCATTAAACATTAGCCTATCTTCTAGAATTTCTAACATTCACTTTCCATTGCTTCTCAGTTTAGCCTTGTGAGTTGATAAATAAATCAACAACCTCAAATCTCAACTGCCACTTCAATTCTCAGATGGCGGTACTAATAAATTTTGGTACCGCCACCTGTGATTTTAGTACCGCCACCTGTGATTTTGGTACCGCCACCTGAAGCTTCAGGTGGCGCCACCTGAACTTAGAAGTGGCGCCACCTGAAGCTGCAAGTGGCGCCACCTGAAGCTGCAAGTGGCGCCACCTAAACTTAGAGGTGGCGCCACTTGAACTTAGAAGTGGCGCCACCTGAAGCTGCAAGTGGCGCCACCTGAGCTTGGAGGTGGCGCCACCGCCACTTGTATGTCTGACCCCGTCTCGAAAATGGAGGCTTAATTCAGAGCCATTTGAGCCTAAAAATTGGATAAGGCGATAGTTGAATGAGAGAGTATTAACGAGGCAGTTAGCCAGAAGTTATTGCCCTATCTTGATACCAGAAACCTTAAAGTTGGCTGTACACTTAATTGCAGTGAACGCTTCAGATTGAAGGCGAAGGTCGCTGCAATGCTGTGTTTAAAGATACTTTCAAGAAATATCATCAACCTGGTACCAGATATAACAGAATCAAGACAAAAAAGTTCAGAACAAGCTAGTTTCAGGATAATCATGCGCCTACGGTTTGCATTCATTTTCAATTAAATACTCTTGATTGCAAGCTGATTTAGTAAAATCATGTTTGCATGCAAGTTGCTAGCAATGCACTTGATTGCAATGTTTGCTAGGTTAGATACCGGTAGGTCCTGATCGAGCCAAGTCAACTGACCGTGACAAACTTACAGCGAACAAACTGACCACGAACAAACTGACCGCAAACCAACGATTTTGTTACAGTGGTTTGGGCAAGATGGCTCTGGGGATAGTAAAAATATATTTAGGATCGCCCTTCTTGCCAATCAGCGTTGTTCGCGGTCAGTTTGTTCGCGGTTAGTTGGTTCACGGTCAGTTTGTCGCGGTCAGTTGTCGTGGACCCGATCCTGATACCGTAACTTGTAGGAAAATTATCTTCAACCAATTGTTGATTTTTTTTTTCTTTTTCAGAATTATTGTAAGTCGTTTAGAATTGATTAGCTTGAAAGCAAAATGCAACGGAGCTGCCAACTATACATAACTCACAAGCTGGAAGATCTAAGAGTGATGTGTGTAACGATAAAGACAGCTCCAAAACTTTTGCAAAAAGCAGAGCACATGCCAATATCAGGAACGTATTACCAAAATCATGATCAGCCAACATGCTATCAATGCATTCATCAACTGCCTTAAACAACCTGGTTTTCTTTTTCTTATGAACAATTCTACTTACTTCCTGATGTTTTTAAAATTTAAAAATTGCAGCTATTTTGACTTGTTGCTTTTCATTTTCTTTATTTGAACACGAACACAAAATAATGCTGTATATTATTTAACAAAAGTATGTTCTTATTTTTTAATATTTTTTGGAACTCCTAGCTTTCATTTGACTGTGATCATGACAGCTGACAGGTTACGTTTATGGAGAGAAAGCATTCAAGAAATGAATCTATTGGCTTTATACCTACAACCACCTACGATATACTGTAATTGTTTAACTAGTAGCGTAATTTTGCTAATTATTCTAACCCACCCACGGAGTGTATTTTAAATTCGTAAATGGTGACATATGGTATGACCATTTCTAAACGCCATTACTGAATTTTGTTACCGTTAGTACCGGTATATTACTGCAGGTCTACAGATATTTAATGCAGCTAAATCGGTCTCAAATAAACTGTGTACTTATAACGCAGCAAGATTCAATGTAATAGATTTGCAGTTCAACCTTGTTCAACACTAACAATGGCTGGACAACACTTACTCAGTAAAATTTGACAAGCCATATCATTTATTTTTTAAATCCACTAAAATCAAAATTATATACAAAATGATTGCAGTTTTGGTCATGGATTGGACAAGCCATTTCTGATTTGAAAGGACCATAGGTTCGTAGTGAGATGCATTAATTGTTCAAACGGGACTCAGAAAAATTCAAACAGGGCTCAACATATTTTGTAGGCTACATATTTAAGAAGACAAAAAAAAATGTCGACAAAAATTTGGGGCCAATTTTCAAGCATGAGGTAGAGATCAAAAAAGATAGTCCTAGGCCAAAATAGGATATACTTTGGTTCTAAGATTGCTGGAGACATTATTTATAGCTAATATGGCGTGTCACTAGATAGCACCACTATCACGTGAAACTTTTTCAGGCAGGGCTCAAATTTTCCTGCTTGGCCCTCTCTCTGTGTAGGCACAGCCTTGGGATAAGAGCGACCTAGAGAACACTGCAATCGAGCGCATTGCTAGCAACTTGCATGCAAACATGATTTTACTAAATCAGCTTGCAATCAAGAGTATTTAATTGAAAATGAATGCAAACCAAAGGCGCATGATTATTCTGAAACTAGCTAGTTCTGAACTTTTTTGTCTTGATTCTGTTGTATCTGGTACCAAGTTGATGATATTTCTTGAAAGTATCTTTAAACACAGCATTGCTGCAAGCTTCGCCTTCAAACAGAAGCGTTCACTGCAATTAAGTGTACAGCCAACTTTAAGATTCCTAGTATCAAGATACAGCAATAACTTCTGGCCAACTGCCTTAATTATTTATACTAATCACATCGGCCAATTTTTAGGTTCAAATGGCACTGAATTAAGCCTCCATTTCATTTTCTTAGCGATTTTGTGAGCTAACAGGGTAGGATTAGGAAGGGTTAAAATATTACCGTATGATCCTTGTCTTTTTTTGACAGTACTTCAACATTCTCATCTGCTCCTATTTACAACCTATATAGGCTATGGCAAGATCATACGTTAGCCTATTCGCCAACAGCCTAGCGTAGCCAGGGGGGCAGGGGGGCTATAGCCCGCCCCCTATTGGCATGTTGACCAAAATGCAGAATAAGAAAAACACGTTTTTGGCACTTTTGAGACTGTTTTATGCACTGGAGTGGACTAAATAGTGATTTAAAACATCTTTTGAAACATATATTCCGGGGAGGGGCTAATTTGTCAAAAATAATATTAACAAATAAATGAAAACTTTAAAAAATGATCAAAAATAAGCAATCAAATTTGATCGCAAGGGTAAAAATGCTAAACTTACAGTAGGCGCCATCAACAAATAACCACCGTCATTCTGGCAGAATAATCAGCGTCATTCTAGCAAAAAATGTTGCTGCAAAAAAAACGCAAAAAAAAAAACTACGTCACAAACATTCAACAGTGTTGCCAACCGCTAAATATCAAATGAGTCAGTACGTCATAATTGAAAACTTAATCATCAAACAAGATCATATGAAAAAAAACGATGTTGCCAAAAAAAAAAAAAATCTCAAAAAAACGGAAGCATAAAACAAAAATAGTTTAGAAAAAATTTCAATTTTTTCCCATTTTTTCCCATTTAACTTTCCGACGCGCCCCGAGCTTCGGGTTTGGGTGCAATCGGTAGCCCGCGGGCCCCTCTACCAGACCCAAGTCTAAAAAAGGGTACCTTTTCAACGGGGGCCCCAGCAGAATGGTTTAAAGGAGGCCAACGCGTTCTGTATTTTTTTTCCTAAAAGTTGCAGTAAGTTATTATTACTTCTTTAGTTTTCTTTTGCATTTTTCATGAAGCAAAATGCCAAGTGTAACGTGTTTTTCAGATGCTGGTAGTTTTTGCCCCCCATTATTTTGTGGTGTGTTTGCTTAATTTGACTCGTATTTGTTTCAAACATTTTATGTTTGTGTTGTTTAAATTTGTTATATTTGGTGTTTTGCAATTACGTCATTTGATACGTCTCAAATTGCCTGATTTTTTGATGGTTTTTACTTTTTGTTTAATAATTCTTATTTTGTTTTTGTTTTGGCATTTGTTTAGCTTCAGCACTATTTTGTCTTATGCCGATATTTTTTTTCCGGTGGTGGTTCGATATCAATATTTTGGTTTTGAATTTTTTACTTATATTTTACTCGTATTCGTTAATACTACGTTTTAGCTCAATCTTAGTTGAGTAACAAAATTGCAGTTTTAAAAAGTATTCGATATCAGTTTTGATCATGTTTAATCTTTATATTCTAACAATATTTGAAGCTTTTCGCATTCAATAGATTGAGTGTTGAGTTATTTGTGCAGTATACGAGCAATTGCGCTGAATGAAGTAAAATCAAGGATACTTGGACAACGAAGGGATGCAACGACTTTTTCACGCTTAACATTAAAAGTGCTAAGCATTCGAGATGTATTTTTGGAATGGTGTTCTCTTTCAATTTTGTTTTAATACGTGATTACTGCACCCAGTCAGCTTGGATGGATTTCCTAATGCTGGAACTTAGTTCGATCCTTTCTTTTGAATAATGGAATTATAATTTAACTGCTTTTGTGAAATAATCGGATTTCACCAATAGTTGCAGTTAATTCGGGGATTGGGAGTTCTTTTTTTTTTTTTTTTTTGCAGCGATTTGGCAAACGGAAACATTTTTAATTTTAGAGTTTTGAGTCGATCCGGGTTTTTATTGATTATTTTTTGCTCAACAATTACACAAAACATAAAAATCAAAGGTGCACGAACAAAATCGAAAACGGTAAAGCACAACATACAGTTTGATAGAACCCAAAAATATGATTCTTAATGTTCTACTGCTGATAAACTTCCATTTTAAAAAGAATGAAACAAACCAGCTAATTCAGGTTAGTCAAAATTTAAATATAACTTTTGAAATTTTTTTTTTCATTTTGTGGTTGCGGTTACAAAGTTATTCAACAAATACTAAAAAATTTCCCCCTGAAAAAGTTTTTGGAAGCATTGTATTTCTTCTCCCAGCCTGAATTTCCAGAAAAAGGAGGGTTTACCAAAATTAGATAGGTGATATGATGTTACTGGAAGGGTAAATTACATTTAATTTCTTTTTGTCCTGAAAATTCAGGCTGAGAAAACAGATGTAGGGTTTTCAAAAACCTTTTGTGAGAATATGTTTTTATAGTTGATGAAGATCTTTGCAACTACCATCCCAAAACGAGAACAAAGCTTTTCAAAAATAATTTTTCGCTTTTAGCTATTAGTCGAGTGCATTTATTGTTCAACCCCTAAAAAATTGCAACAAACGATTTTTCAACGAATTTCAATAGGATTAGGGTTACTAAATGACGTATTAAAAGTCTACAAAATCTGATTATGCTAAACGTGTTTTTTTTTGATGACGTCATTTTCCACATTCGGCTGGATTAATATGTCAAAAAACGTATAATTTAGCATCTAAACGTTTCTTTTTGTATTCGATAGAGATTATGCAATGATTCATTAACTAATTCATTTTTATGAATAAGTTACTGGTGACGTCAGAATTTAATGATGACGTCAATGATAATAAAACTGTTCTAATGGCTCTTTGTTGAAACAAAGGATCAATTTCATTAACTTATTTCCTATTAAGTCAAGATCTATTTTTGATCTTGGCAAAATAATAATAAAATTTAAATTTTGGAACGCCTAAAATGTTTGACTATTCTGAACTTATTTTAATATAGTTTTCTTGATGTGAATATGACATCCTTGGGACATTTGATTCGCGTGCCCCTGTTTTACCTAATTGTTTTTTATTTCTACCTGGTGGTCAAAATCGAGAAAAAGGTATTAATGTTCAGCTTAATGTTGATTCAAACATAATAATGTCAATACTAGCACTAAATCGTAACATGCTTCAATCTTCACGCATGTTAAGGTCAATGACGTCATTGATGACGCCATTTAATAGCAGGAGACGTTAAATTTGACTGGAAGACATGTAAAGTTGAATGGAAAGTAAAATTTTTACGGAACAGGGAATTAAATTTTTTCGCGTTGTGGTCAGGTTCCAATTTGTAAACGCAGCTTATTTTTCTGTATTTATTGCAAATACATGTACTAGGGTTTGCGAATCGGGATCCCAGTTTCGGGAATTCCCGAAATTTTGTGACTTTTTTGATTTTCCGCTTCCCGGTTTTTTAAATAAAAATTCCCAGTTTTGTCAGCTAATATCCTCATGGAACTCGAGTAAAGAAAAATTTGCAATTATTTTTGTATAGCATTATAATTGATCATGTTCATTCGCGCTGTGGCAACGCAATACTCATTTACCTTAGCAACAATTTTTGAACTGTTTGGCGTTGATTGCTGGGAAAAGTAGTTTGAGCCAGCTTATTATACACATTGCCCGATTAAGAGAAGGTAGGTGAACATTTGTGTCAGTTATGGAATACATAAATCATTCAAAGTTTGGAAATATTTTACTCATGGTGACGGTAATGATAGTGCTACTTTGCTCTCATTGCTCAAAAACAATATCGCGTAAAGGTAGTTTGACTGGTGATCTTTTTTGACATTTGAAAAGCAAGCACTAACTTAGCTTAGAAAGCGCAGAAGATCAACCTTGTTCTTCGAAGAAACAAAAATTAACCTGAAATCGATTAGGTCATTTCTGGTAGGTAAAAAGGAATGTTTGCAAAGTATTGCCTCTTAACTTGCAGCTGTAGATATTTTTTTTTAATCACGCTATAGGCAAGAGTAAGTTCATTCGTGAGTCTATTAGTGCCAAACTTGATGCATTTGTTGTTTGTACGTTTCTTGTTTATTGTGTTGCTGTATAACAATGCAAATGGGATAATCCCGTTTTTTTCCGGGATCCCGGGATGAAGTAAAACATTTCCCGATTTCGAATTTCTTTCAAAACCAGGCAATTGGAAACCCTAACATGTACGAATATTCAAGCTTTGATTTCATTTCATTAACCTGAACTTGCTAGGCTACCTACTGTACACAACAAAACTGAAGATATTTTAACGCGGTATTTCACTTGACAAGATCATTGAAATCGGTCTTTTTTGACCAGTAAAATGTCGAAAGAATAATATGAAAAATAGCATTGTGAAAATAAAGTAATATTTTTGATTTGACTTTCAAATAAGTTGAACAAGCTTTTGGGCAGAGGATGAGATGAAGCTCCAAAATATTAAAAAAATTGGTGACTTTTTTAAAAAATATCAGTATTTCGATTTGGTGACTTTTTTTAAAAATATCAGTATTTCGATTTTGATGATGCTTGGAAAAACTGTTGGGCACCTAAAATAGCTTGACAAAAGTACGAAGCTTTCATAAAACTAAAGCTGATTTTTTTGCAAATACAGTATTTGTGAAGTGTTACAGACGCCCTCTGTAACTATAGCGTGAGATAGGTCTTTCCTAGGTTGCCCCAGCGATTCGAGACTGGGGCCGTCACCGTCCGTGCTGTTTCCACAAATAGCAGTTGAAGTCCAGTAGATAGAGGTTTATTGAAAAAAAATTGTAATAAATTAAAGATCTACACGGCACGGCACGGCATTAAAATATTTGAAAATTAACCCAGGGAACAAAATAAAAGTAACGATGCCGTGTGACTAAGCTTACAAAATATAAAACGTCCGTTTGCTTCGAATCCCAAAATGAAATGAAAGACTAAACGCTAAAACTCGGCAAAAAGCAAAGGAGCTGCGCGTTGTGCCGGAAATTAGGCGTTGAAACGAAACGTGCAAAAATTAAAAAACACAATGACGCGCAGACTAACACAGCAAAATAAGAACCAAATAAAAGAGCCGAGTTCGAAAATTTAGTGGGGCAAATAAAACAGATCGGTGCTGTAACATGAAGGAAGATTAAGGTACTATGTCTTTTGAAAGTATCCATACTGAATTAATTGCAAATTTGATTTTAACAAAGCTCAATGTTTTTGATAAACTTGAACATAGGCGTAGCCAGGATTTTTGATTGGGGGGAGGGGAGCTTAAATATGCAATGAGTACGCCATCAGAAATTTTCGAAAAAAACTTTTTTTGGGTCAAAAATACCGTAGAATTGGGATCAGAACCCGGTGCTTGGGCTGCGCTTAACCGGGATTTTGCTAAGCGAGAGAACTTGAACCCAAAGTTAATTCTTTTTAATAAAAACGTTTAAATTGAGGCTCGTGATGAGAAAACTAGTGTAACTTATTATACGTATCACAGACAATGGACATGTCCTCAAATCTATTCGTTCTTGTTCTTCTTCCCAGAAACGCTTACTTCCTGCACGTTGGCGTAAATCTTCCACCCAGACTAATACCCAGTACCTTGCTTCTGATTCAGCCATTGGACTTCATCTTTTACAAAATCCTACCTGTGCTCAACATTATGATGGCAGTAGATTCTTTATTCTTGCCCAATGCCGCTCTCCTTTTCATCTATCGGCTCTTGAAGCCACTTTTATCAAAACTTCTAAGCCTGCCCTCTGCCGACAAAAAGAATTCGTGAAAAGCTTAAAGATTGTGCACTAATGACGTTCTCTCATTGGTCTTTTTTCAGCCAATCACGGCTCCGCTTTTTCCGATAAATAGCTGCTCCTTTTCCTGCGATCTCCATTCTGACAATTCTTCTTGACAAGTAACAGACGAACAGCATCGAAGCTATGAACATTTTAGCAAAGAAAATAAGAGACCTTCATTTTACAAAAATTTAAAAAGAATCCAAAAAACTATTCTAAACGTCATAACTTGACGCATCATATCAATATACTTTGAATTGATCAGAGTTTCATTTCACCCTGAGTCATGTGTTCTGTAGTTCCACTCTAGTTAAACTTTTATCTAGGTGTAAAGTTAAATTCTCTTTTCTGCTGTTTGTGTTTTGTCAATCCAAAACTTAATTCTCATATGCAGTATACCAAACTTGGTTTAGTGTAATTCGAAAAACTGTAATACCATGAAAGGTTATGGCTACACAGAGCGATTGTTGACTTAAAGACTTAACGGTCCCTTCGCATAGTCACCAGTCACTTTACTGATTTTAATTATTTATCATTTGAATAAGATATGCATTTGTATGTACATGCTTTGGTCAGTGAAAAATTATTAAATTGAAATTGAAGCGCGCGCTCTCTAGCTGCTACCTCAAGTAGTAGAGCAGGGTACTAGTATCATGTGGGCTGCAGGTTGCAGGTTCGTAGGCTATCATGTGGGAGCACAACGTTTTCGCATTGCCTGTTTTAAATATGGTTTTCGCATTGCCTGTTTAAGATAGGAAAAAAATCGGGACTTTTGAATTGGTTCGTTATATCGTGCAGTTCGTTATATCAAAGGTAAGTTATATCGCGAGTTGACTGTATTTGAAAAAAAAAATGCTTGTGTTTGGGCTTCGCCCCAGATACTTACAGAAATACTACTCGAAATCGGCTTTATTAAAAAAACAAAAACTTTTTGAGATAATAAAGATGTGGTCTAAACCTTGTTCCATTATTTCCTTTATTCGCAATAATACATTTAATTCGTTAAGTTCCGTACCAACTCTACGTTTTAAAATTTTGTAATATCAAAAAAGGATGAATTTGCAAATTTCTAAAAAAATAATTTATCCTTTTCTGATGTTTCAAAATTTCGTAACGCAAAGTGGCCTATCAGAAATGCAAACGGGCTGACAAGTGCAGGAAGGGGTGCCGAAACCCGGGCAATTGGGGGGATATATCCCCCCAATAATTTGACTGTATCCCCCCAATAATTTGACTACGGTCTTCATCTGCATCCCCTTCAATAATTTCACTCTGGTGTGCATCTGAGCGCAGATCTCCAGTTGATTTCGGGGAAAAAGTGTTCCATTTTTGATGAAGACCTTTTTTTTGTTTTGCTCTTCACTTAATTTGCTCACCCGAACAAAATCGTGGTCGAGGTTCATCCCCCCAATGTTTAAAATAAGTCAAAATTGGGGTAAAATTGCAAATTATCTCCCCCCCAATGCTCAACAAAGATCGGCACTCCTGCATGTTTGTAAAACTGTTTGATTTCGAATGCTCTGTCAGCTAGAGTAAACGCTTTTTTTCTGATTTTGTAGCATCGTAAAATTGTAAAAGCAAAAAAGTGAGTTTTTTCGATTTGAACGACAGCCAAAAGTTTTCTCAAATGCCTGCGCAATGAGCAACACAGCACTCTATAATCTCGGAATCGTTGCAGTTTTGCTTGCAAACTGGAAAATCACTAAAATTCCATCGTTTTGAATCAGTACAGAATTTTAGTTTCTTTTTAGATTTGAAATTTGTTCTCGTTGGTTTGTTTTTAATTTATTTTTTTATTGCTCAGGCTGACATTGTTATAAATTTGTTCCTAAATTTTGAGCAAAAGTGTGTCTAGTGTTCGTATAAAATTGTTCTTATAAAAAAATAAGTGTAGCTACACGACGTCGCTACAACAGAGTTGTAAGTCGGGCAAGGCTTTTCGAGTCGGGTTACGGCTTAAAATTGACTAAATATAGGCTTGATATTCGTACTACCCTGAATTTTAGACTTTTTGGTGCTATGAAGCGTAATTAAAATAACTTCGCAACGCAAAATGGCGACTTCATTTAAGCATCAATACGATTATTTCTACTCAATTATTATAGCGTCATGTTAAATCAGCAATAAGTAACTTTATTTTATCCGCATAAGAACAAACACGTATATATTTTTAGACCAGGAACGCCCAAACTTTTTGAGGAATGGGTCACAGTGACTTTGAGCTGGCCGCACAACTAGTGCCGGCCTCAACCACAAATTGGTTTCTTGTGAGATTTGATGTAAAACCTGGCGGAAACTTAAACTAAAGAGGTTTGATTTGGTTTGTAGCAAAATTTTTCTGCTAGTTCGTGTTGAAACCTGCGGCTCCAGAATAAGCCGTCCGGTTTTAGACGAAACTTAACTCACTTTCAGGGTCTTTCGTGTCAGTTTTTGGCTTCAAATCATTTTTTTGTTTTAGGCCAGGTTTGGGATTATATGCTTTCGAATTCGGGCCTGTACAGTCGGCCGGTTTACAAATCTGCACTACAAGCATTTAAAAGAAATTTATGTGATTTGCATTCTAATTGAAATAACCGAATTGCGTTTGTTTAGAGTGGTTTTATTTTATATTGTTATTTTGTTACAGAGATAGAAACCGGTCGGGTTGCCGGTCGGGTCGAGATTCTTCGACCGGCCGGTCAAGCCGATTGAAAAACCGGTCGAATTCTCCTTTCTGGCAACTAAAAGACATCTAAGCACCAACCGAAATATACTGATATATTTTATCATAACTAAAAATTTTTTATAAAAAATCGGTATTAACAAACCACATCTTTCGAAAACACTTGTTGAATGGTTTCAAGCTGTGACTAATATGCTGTGACCATTAAGTAATGCACATCCAGGGACGTATTTAGGGTGGGAGTATTGCGCCATGCCTCCCGACTATAGGCCACGGCACAAAGCAAAAAAGTGGAAAATATGCGTTAAAATCGCGTAATCAGATTCTAATAAAGCATGCATGTGGAAGAGGCTTGCGCTACCTGAAATTTGGCACCATTTTAATCGGCTTAAGAGTAGAAGTTAGTGGCGCAGATTTCAGATTTTTACTACATGCTAAAATCTTGCCGCTTTGAAAACCTTTTTTCAACTTAAATTTACCACACTCTACACTGGGTAAGAAAGACATAGCGCTTATTTTTTTATATCTAACTAGCCATGGCTTGTTCTGAAGTAGCAGCATTTCTACAAACTGCTGGGGCACAATATATTTTGAATGTTTTCTAGCCAATGTCATAACAGTTTAGTGTTGTCAATGAAAATAACGGACGCGTTGCGTTCATCGGGATAGTTATTCATAACCACTTCGTACTACCGATGAGTTTATTTATTGGTTTGACGTTTCGCTTCCCAAACCGGTAAGCTTCGTCAGAACAATTTTCGGCAGTGCTGCCTTTGCAGTTACAAAAAGATAAATGAGAAAAAAATAACAGCAGAAGATAGGTAACAGTAAAAACATATGAATATCACAATACTTTTTCTATTATACCCAAAAACATTAAAATGATGGAGCAATAACATTATACATATATTGAAAATTATGTCACTAACAGCATGAAAAAAGGAACAGTGAAAAATTATGTCACTAACAGCGTGAAAAAAATTAATAATATTCATAACAACTAGCTGCTTCACTAACAGTTTGAGAAAGTATGAATAGGATCTATTGCAAAACATTATGTACTGGAAAGGTTTTTAGCTCCACAGAGATTTATATTAATTATTCCGTCCGTATATAAACCTATGTGGAGCTAAAAACCTTTTCCAGTACATAATGTTTTGCAATAGATCCTTTTCGTACTTTCTCAAACTGTTAGTGAAGCAGCTAGTTGTTATGAATATTATTAATATTTTTCACGCTGTTAGTGACATAATTTTTCAGTATTCCTTTTTTTACGCTGTTAGTGATATAATATTTCAATATTCTTTTTTTTCGCGCTGTTAGTGACATAATTTTTCAATATTACATAAATGTTATTGTTTCATCATTTTAATGTTTTTGGGTATAATAGAAAAAGTATTGTGATGTTCATATGTTTTTTTACTGTTACCTATCTTCTGCTGTTATTTTTTTCTCATTTATCTTTTTGTAACTGCAAAGGCAGCACTGCCGAAAAAAAGTTTAGTGTTTGCTACTCGGCTAATTGCAAACATCTGTCACCAATAGCTAAAAAAATTGTAACTTCATTTTTTGGCCTTTTGCAAAATATCATTGGAAAGAACGTCTAATAATTTAGCTTGTGCCCTCCAGTGCTTTTTTTGCTTATTTTGTGCATGTTTTGTGCTGCTCAAAACAGGTCATTCAAACCGAAATTTAACCAAAAAAGGTCTTAAAATTGAGTCATTTTTGCAAAAAACGAAAAAGTTTTTTGCGTTTTTTTTTGTGAGATCCCCGTCCAAAGTCACAAACTTTAACAACTCGCCCATGCTCTCCCCTTTTGAAAATTTTTCATTAGATATATTGAACAGTGAACAAAAACCTTCTGTAAAAAAAACCGGTCGACCGGGCCGGTCAAGCGGCAATGATTTAAAAATTTGCCGGTCGGGTTGGGTCGAGAAAATCCTAACCGGTTTCATCTCTGTTTTGTTATATGTGTATGCATTTTCAATGTTCAGTACAATGCCTATTACTGCTTTTCTTGTTTTGCGTGTATTAGTGAAGTTTAGCCAAAAATGATCATAATTTCTGACTAATGATGAAACACGGAGTGCATTCCCAAAACCAGTCAATAATTTCTAAAAAATACCAAAATTTATTCAAAATTCCACAAAATGACAAAAGCGATCCCGGCCTCAAAGGACCATCGCCAGGGATCGGTTTTGTCATTTTGTGAAATTTTGAATAACTTTTGGTATTTTTTAAGAATTATTGACTGTTTTTGGGAATACACTCCATGTTTCATCATTGATGAACTGTTTCCACTTAATAGTCATTTTGTACTTCTTCGTTCTGGGTTTGATTCTCTGGACCTTCCCATCAACAATTTCAGACTTATTCGTAAAAAAGCACTACAGTCATGTTACCGTAACAAAGAACCGTAGCAAACGCAACAACAAGTTAAAATAAAGCAAAAAGTTTAGAGGTAGGCCTACGCCAACCGCAAATAGTTTAATTTCGTAGATTCGTACGAAAGACGAAAAATAAGCTCTGTGCAATATTACCAAACAAAAACATTTGCAGCCCTACCGTTTCAAACCGGCACGAGCCGCCACTGTTGTGAACCCAGAGTTGTAAGTCGGGCCGGGCTTTTTGGGTCGGGCTCGTGCCGGGTTCGGGCCTAAAGTTGACAAAATTTTCGGACTTATTTCGGGCCTGAAACCTACTTTCTGTCTTGTGCACAAAAATATAGTTAAAATAACCTAGCAAAATTGCTAGATTTTTCAGACCTAATCTAACTTTCAGGCTTTTTCGGGCATGATTTGGGCTTCAAAATAGCTTTTGGGTTCGGGCCGGGTTCGGGATTATATTTTCGGGTTCGGGCCGGGTTCGGGTCTGAACTAGTCGGCCCGTTTACAACTCTGTGTGAACCTTATAAATTGTGACGCTTTTTACGATTCTGAGTAGTTTAAATCATTGAAAGAGCGCTTGTATGCCAAGTGTTAGTGCCTTTTGAACTGCTTGCTTTTTGGAGAGTATTTTTTTGTGTGTTTCGTTTGTCATGTGTAAAATATTTTTCATATGGACTGCCTTTAGTCTGAAATAAATGTTTTTATTATGCTCAGCAGATCCTTGCATTGACAAACCGATTAACTTATATATAGTTTTGGTTGTAAAATTTTGAATATTTCATTTAAGACAATTTTGAAATTCATGTTTTTTCACAGAGCCGCTGCTAAGACTTCTACTGTATACTCAATATAAACAATGTAAGCAACTAAGTCCAAAGAATCTTTTCACTACTACCGACCGCAAAATATCCTATAAATGCACTAACGGCCGCCACTAGTAAAGGTCATTTTTTACGAATTTAGATTTCAAGCCTTACAATTTAACTATACACAATTACACATGCTAAAGATTAGAAAAAATCAAACTTTCAAGTTTGAAGAATTTATTCAATCATAAATCGCATAAATGCTAGATCCAAAAAAATAAAAGAAATGGTAAAAATGGACACTAGAAAATGCTGGATCAAAATGAAATACGCTTGATTTTAATTTTAAAAAAATTGCCAAAAAAACTGCTAAATTTGTTTTCTTGCTGTTATATTGATACCCAAAACCAGACAGGAAACGAGTGAACTAAGTATTGCAATCGCATCAATGACCTTTGAAATTAAAGTTTGTGATCTATTCTATAAATTGAAACTCAGTCAGAGAAAGATTTTACTTTAACAAGTATTGTAATTGTGACGCAACAAATGCTAAAATATTCTCAAACTTCTGCCCAAAATGTTACTTATGACGAAATACCACAAATCAACAAAAATAATGATTAAAATCAGATTAATCGTAAAAATTGCAGGTTTTTATTTTTCAAATTCTATGGTGCGATAACGGATGCGGGTTTTTCGCGGGTTTCGATGCGGTTTTTTGGAAAAAAAGCGTGCGATGCGATGTACAATAATTGCCGTTTTTGTAAAAAAGCAATTTGTACACTTTGAACGTCACCTTACAAACTTCAAACATCAAATCACCTCGCAAACTTTATCTTAAGGAAGGTTATCTTTTTTCATTTCTTTCTGGTTCTGTCCCATTATTCTTTTTTTTGGAATTATTAGTCTTTTCTCCATAAACTTTTTATTGTAAATAGTAGAAAATTTTAGATTTCAGAACCCAAATAGATCCAATGCTACAACTGACACAAAAAATTGAAAATATCGCTTATCTCCTAAGCCAAATTTAAAATTCAGTTGCTTACTTTTGTGAAGTATCTCTGAGTGACATGATAGGTGTTCTCTTACAGTATATTGCCGTTCTGGATTCAATTTGCCAAGCGCGAAAATCTCTTGACAGATGCATTCTCGTAAGTTTTGACGTCATTTTTTTTTCTTGCAAATTTTGAATTGAAGTTATTCAATTGCTTTTTCACTCAAAAATAAGAAATTTTAAGCAACTGTGTCGAATTTCGTGGACAAGATAATTATATGCCCAAAATTTGAGATTCATATAAGGTTTATAATTTTTCAAAAAAAAAAAAGGTGTCGTAAAAGTGTTATCCTTTTTCTCTTTTTGCTTCATCTGCGGTATTATAATTATAAATAGAAGTTAACCGGCCAGTTGGTCGGGCAGTCACGCGTTTGTCTCTGGAGCGGAAGGTCTGAGGTTCAGAATTCGGGCCGATCAAATCGGACACAGTGTTGCCAACGGCTCGCTCCGCTGCAACATTTCTTCGAAATAAGCTGTGTTGCCAGGGCGAAATTAAGCGGAGATGGGCCCCGCCAACTCGTTACACGCTGCGGCGTAACACAGCGAGTATAATAAAAGTTTGATTTAATTTCATAAATTGAAGTTTCTTTCTTTCTTTGTGCGTTTTTTTGTAAGTCACTTTTGTAAACAGTTTTTCGTGCTTTTGGAATAAATTCTTTCGCTTCTTAATTCCTTTTGTTCCGGCATTTTTTAATGAAAAGTTATTTTTTTGTGAAGAAATTTTTTCAACTTTCCAACAATATCTTTTTCAAGCGTAAACATCAAAAAACTCTTGCATGTCGGTTCAAATTCGATTTAGCGTTATATTTTTAATGCAACTTTGTACTCGAAACCAATTAAATTATTTAATTGTAGCGGATAAAGGATGTCTAAAAAGAAAAAATACAAACTAGTTCTAGCATTGGGCATAAGCATAGCCAGGATTTTTAATGAAGGGGGGGGGGGCAAACCACAAATTACATGCAATGACGTCATCAGAAATTTTCGAAAAGAGAAGTTTTTTGTGGGACAAAGATATCGTAGAATAGAAAATCAAAAGTCGCGACCTGGTTTGGCAGTAACCCAGAAGTTTGCTGAAAGGAAAGGACTTAAACCAAAAGTTAAAAAGCAGTACAAGGCCAGCGGAGAAAAAAGCATTACAATTCAAAACAGCACCGAAACCGGGTTAGATTCCAAATTGACGGTGTTATTTGAATTTAAGCATAAAGGTGTTATTTATGTTCAGTTTAGCTTTGATTTTGGTGATGATCTAAAAATTTTCACTAATGTCCAAATGGCTCGGGTGCACTTTTTCTACAAATTGTACAGTATCATAGCAATATGCAAGTCAGGTTTTGTGGTAGTCCGGATTATATTATGATGTTCATTGTAGTACTGGTGGACCAGGGCAGCTTCGTCCTCTCGTTGTTCATTCTCAGTGTTGAGCTAAGTTTACCAGACGTGTCTGTGTTGTGTCCGCCTTGCAGAAAAAGTTGAAAATGCTTGTCCCACGTTTTGCTGGTAGAATATTGTACAGAAAGCAACAGAAATCCCAAGTTAGTCGCAACCCAACGTTTGTTTCCGTGCAAATTTTGTCATTGGTTATAATGACTGTATCACTAGTATTAACCATGGATGCGCGCTTTTCTCTACGTACCACAAAGTGCGCAAATTTTGCAGGGTATCATCGATCAGTCAGCTTGTTTTTCATTTTTGTTCAGTCCTTTTGCTGTAAATGATATTTGTACAATAACCGGATTAATGGCAACTATTGGTGAAATCCGATTATTTCACAAAAGCAGTTAAATTATAATTCCATTATTCAAAAGAAAGGATCGAACTAAGTTCCAGCATTAGGAAATCCATCCAAGCTGACTGGGTGCAGTAATCACGTATTAAAACAAAATTGAAAGAGAACACCATTCCAAAAATACATCTCGAATGCTTAGCACTTTTAATGTTAAGCGTGAAAAAGTCGTTGCATCCCTTCGTTGTCCAAGTATCCTTGATTTTACTTCATTCAGCGCAATTGCTCGTATACTGCACAAATAACTCAACACTCAATCTATTGAATGCGAAAAGCTTCAAATATTGTTAGAATATAAAGATTAAACATGATCAAAACTGATATCGAATACTTTTTAAAACTGCAATTTTGTTACTCAACTAAGATTGAGCTAAAACGTAGTATTAACGAATACGAGTAAAATATAAGTAAAAAATTCAAAACCAAAATATTGATATCGAACCACCACCGGAAAAAAAATATCGGCATAAGACAAAATAGTGCTGAAGCTAAACAAATGCCAAAACAAAAACAAAATAAGAATTATTAAACAAAAAGTAAAAACCATCAAAAAATCAGGCAATTTGAGACGTATCAAATGACGTAATTGCAAAACACCAAATATAACAAATTTAAACAACACAAACATAAAATGTTTGAAACAAATACGAGTCAAATTAAGCAAACACACCACAAAATAATGGGGGGCAAAAACTACCAGCATCTGAAAAACACGTTACACTTGGCATTTTGCTTCATGAAAAATGCAAAAGAAAACTAAAGAAGTAATAATAACTTACTGCAACTTTTAGGAAAAAAAATACAGAACGCGTTGGCCTCCTTTAAACCATTCTGCTGGGGCCCCCGTTGAAAAGGTACCCTTTTTTAGACTTGGGTCTGGTAGAGGGGCCCGCGGGCTACCGATTGCACCCAAACCCGAAGCTCGGGGCGCGTCGGAAAGTTAAATGGGAAAAAATTGAAAATTTTTCCAAACTACTTTTGTTTTATGCTTCAGTTTTTTGAGATTTTTTTTTGGCAACATCGTTTTTTTTTCATATGATTTTGTTCGATGATTAAGTTTTCAATTATGACGTACTGACTCATTTGATATTTAGCGGTTGGCAACACTGTTGAATGTTTGTGACGTAGTTTTTTTTTTGCGTTTTTTTTGCAGCAACATTTTTTGCTAGAATGACGCTGATTATTCTGCCAGTATGACGGTGGTAACAAATATACTAGGCTACCAAATTAAGGAATAAGGGGGGGGGCTATTCAGTATTAGTTGATTAGCGTACCAATCATTTCACTCAAATCTCTTTTCATTAGCCCCCATCTCCCCAATTATTTGGGTGTAGCCTAGTTAAGTTCAAGCCGTTAGCTTTATTTCGGAATCTCTACGAATCGCGTATGAGCGTGCGCGCGCTCTTGCTCCTCTCATGCGTGCACGCATTAGGGTTAGGGCTAGATCTGGGGAATAGCTTAGATCGGAGAGGAGAGAACGCACGCGTGCTCATACACGAATCGCAGAGTTGCCGAGAATAAAGCGACGGCTCATACATAACGATACCCAATCATTTTTCTCTATAATTATAAACTGTATACAAAATACGTAGATTAGGCTACTCCTTGAGTCCTTGTGAGTTTTTTTGAACTATTCGGTTTTATAATTTACCAGCATCTAAATAAGAGAGTTAAAAGTTTACCGTTAGCCATCTGCAAAAAAATGCAAAACTTTCAATCGCTGGGGGCTCCGCCACCCAGACCCTCGCGCCTCCGGCGGCTGGGGACTACACTCCCAAACCCCCAGCCTCCGGCAGCTGGGGGTTTTGCGCCCAGATCCCATTGGCCTCCTGCAGCCCCAAAACAACCCCCTCCCCAGTGCAAATTTCTGGCTATGCGCCTGTTTGCCAATGTTATCATTCTCACTCCAACTTTCCACTTTATCTGTTATGCATTTTCAGATACATAATATCAATAACAAACCACTTTCAAGTTCTTTAAAGTCCTCCGCTAATCACCAGCAAAAATACATCAAAAACAATCCAACCTACCCCACCTCGCTCCATAAGAAACAATGCATTTTGAACAGAAATTTGAAAATTAGAACATTGCTCTTGCGTGACGAGAACGATTAACAATGCTAGTCGACCATACCTTTTAACCCTAGAAAGGCCAATTTTTTTCTTCAAGAAAGCCTAAAGAGGTCAATTGACCCCTAGCAAGCAGAGGTGGAGTCCTCGAGGACACATTTTGAAGTCCTTGGCCTCGAAGGTCAAGTCCTTGGCCTAGAGGCCTTAAGTCCTCGAAAATTGGCCTGTCCTTGGCTCGAGGACAGCACCATTTTTTGAATTGTTAAAATTTCGTGGAGCGCCTGAAAAATTTTTTGTGGAGAACGCCTGAAAAATTTTTGTGAAGACCTTTTTTTTTTTTTTTTTTGGAGATCGCCTGAAAAATTTTTGTGAAGGCCTCTTTTTTTTTTTTGGGAGCACTTGCGCTTGTGTCCTTGGTCCTTGGCCTTGGCCTCGAGCATTCCTGTCCTTGGCCTCGAGAGTGTCTGTCCTCGGAAACGCTGTCCTTGGCCTTGGCCTCGGATTTTTTTTTGTGTTCTTGGCCTTGGCCTCAAGCCTTGTGTTCTCGACTCCACCTCTGCTAGCAGGTATTGGTAATATTGCCTTTCTTGGGCACTTCTCTAATGAAATAATCCTAGTTTACTTTTTTTCTGAAATCAGTTGGCAATTAACAAACTAATTTAAACATTATTTGGTTAACACTCTTTTCACTCTTTTCCAGGTCTAGTGTGGCTTAAGTTCCACAACAAAGCTGTAATTGAGTAGAAGCTAGTCATGCAAACGCTCACGCACGTGCCATTCCCATTTTTTCATACATTTGGTTTAAATACGACATTTTGTCACTACATTGTTGCAAGTTGTGCTTGCGCAGTATAGTGGTTATCATGCTCAGCTACCAACCCTTCGCACCCGGGTTCGATTCGCGGTTGGGTAGTGAACATGTGATGCAATATGCAGGAACTGGGAAAGAAATGCACGAAGCTATCTTTTTTTTGCTTCAAAACCTTGCATTACAGTTAGGGTTGGGGCAGGGATGCCAGCCTGAGGGGATAGCAATTACGTAGCAGAAGCTTTTTAGCTTAGAAAAGCGACGTACCGTTACACTTGAGTGCGGCTCACTGCGTAAGTTTTGCACGACTAGCTCCTCGTATGTAATTGGAACGACGGACGCTCGCGTCGCGTGTTCCTTTGTTTTTATTCGGCCATTTTTCAACTAACGAGTGCGAAATTTCAGACTTTTGCTTATAACTCGAGAACAGCTTGGTCTAGCTACATGAAATTTGGACAGCAGTTTGAGATTAATAAGTTATATGTTTGTACCAAATTTCGAGGCAATAGGTTACGTGACTTTGGTTTTAGAACCCGAAAACCGCCCCGTAAGTTTGGCGTAAAAAGCGGTCTCAGTCAAAAACGGCTGAAGTACGGCAAAAAACGTTTCATATGGATATATGTCTTGAGATATCCTTTCATCCCAAACAACCCACTTTTGGTTGCGATGAGGTTTATTTCTTTTTTTCCTTTTTTTTCTTCCTAATTTTTGTACGCTCTTCTTTTCCGAAACTACAAAACATCTAAGTTTAAATTTTGTGTAAAGTTGTTGAGCTGCAAACGCAATTTTTTCTCCCGAAATTTTTTGGGCAACTCTACCGGTAACCCCCCAAAACCAGGGTGTCGAACCGTTTCAAATAACGGTTCGGGTTCAGGTTTAGCTCCTGCTCAAAATATTTTAGCGGTTCAGGTTTGGTTCGGGTTCACTTGAGCACCATTTTCGAGGTTCAGGTTTAGTTCAGGTTCACTCATGTAAAATATTACTGGTTCAGGTTCGGTTCGGGTTTATTGGCTTAAAATCTAACTGTTGTTACTCGTTTCGTCCACAAAAAAATCGGTTCAGCAAGTTAACATAAAATCAATATCCATAGGTGGCAAGTTAATGCAAAACGTTAGCTTCGTTAACCACTAGTCTGTTAACAAACTTCACACCTCCGTTAACGTTTTTTTTTTTTTTTTCAGTTTAAATTAACGGAACTTAATAAAGTCCGTTACTTCGTTAACATTTTGCGTGTAATTTACATTTCGTTTTATTTACTCGCTTCTAGAACACATATTGACGCTGTTGAGCAGATTGCAAGGAAACATTTATTGCTATGGTGGTCTTTTTGTGTTTTGGAAGTTACATTTTAAAGTCTAATCTAATTTCAAGATAGAAATAAGTTCAAATGCACTAACGAAGCTGCGATCGGAAAATCTTTGGAAATTGCGAACAACGATAATTAATAAACTTCTGAGGCTGCAGCTCATTATTTGTCACAAAAAAGAGCCCCTTTCTTCGCTTTCTTCTATAAAACTCGTGCTAATACGCAACAAGTGCTACCAGAGCAAACTGGTTTGTACCGGTCCGATGAATGAATGGTGCAAGATATTAACGATAAAAACCTTAACAGAACTTAACAAAACTTAACGGAAGTTAATTTAGTCCGTTAACATGAAAAAAACTTTTTAACGGATTAACGAGTTCAAGAAAAAGTTAGCTTTGTTATAAACGATTAACGGACTTGTGCCCACCTATGCCAATATCCCATCAACCCAAACATTCACTCATAATAGGCTACTACCTCATTGCGCACATAAGTCTCGTACAGTATCACAATTGAAAAGTATTGTTGTCTTCTTAATCTACTCTTGGCCTTATCCTCCCAACGCAACTGAACAAACAATTCACTCGGAGAAACTTATTCAATACTTGTCGTCTAGTACTTTAAGCCACAAGCTAAACATTTTACAAAGAAGAAATAAAAGTCAATCACTAAAAAGTAGCTGACACTTACACACCTATGTATCACAGCGCACTATCTATTGTAATCAGCTGAAAACATCAAGTTTAAAAAATGACAATAGGTAGAAGATGCTGAACTATCTTTTACTAAAAAAAGTGTAAAGCTAATGCCAAACTAAAACGCAGCAGTAGGAAATAGGAATCTAAAATTGTCAAAAATTGTTATATCGTTACATAACACAGAATTATTGAAAATCTCCATTAGTAATGACCTATCAATTTGGACGAATCATTGAACTTCTTATCCTTCCAGAAAAACTGTTATCCTGGCAGCGGTGCTGGTCATTCTTCAACTGGACTACTAGACAAGTGCTGTGTTCAACCACGGTCAACATACTTCAACGTTACGGGTGGGCCGAAACCAGATGCTGTGCCAGAGAGAAGCCTAGGTAACTGCGGTAATCGGAGTCTCTTATTTTTTTACTCCATTCCTGCTTTGAATCAAAAAAAAAAGGAGAAATTGCTGATTCTGTTGATGATCACCACTGCTCTTATTGTGCTGTACCTGCGCCAGCGGCATCCGGGTATGGAAAAATATATTCTCCCTTTTGTTAGGGGTTCAGGTTCGGTTTGGGTTCACTTGAGCACAATTTTGAGGGTTCAGGTTTGGTTCAGGTTCACTGAAGTAAAATTTTGCTGGTTCAGATTCGGTTCGGGTTCACCAAAATGAAACGGTTCATTCGGGTTTACGGTTCGGGTTCAGGTTCGGTTCGACACCCTGCCCAAAACATTAATTTTTTTAACGACTCAAGCTAGAGTGCTAGTTATTTTTTGATGTCAGTAGATATTTAACAGACAAATAGTTTGACATAGTTTGGGGGTGCCACTCCTCCCCCCGGGAACCCCCCCCAAATGGACCCCCCTAAAATCAGTTTTTTGAATGGCTTAACTTAGGGTGCCAGTTTGTTTTGATATCAGCAGATATTTAACAGACCAATATTTTGACATAGTTTGGGGTGACACCCCCCCGCGGACCCCCCAAATGGACCCACAAAAATCAATATTTTGTACAGCTTAACTTAGAGAGCCAGTGTTTCATGATATTAGGAGATATTTTATATGGTTATATATCTTAAAATACCCTTTCATCCCAACCAACCGTAAATTAGGTCGTTTAAAAAATTGGGTTTTGGGGGGTCTATTTGGGGGGTCCCTCAAGGGGCGGTTGCCACCAAACCACGTGAAAACCCGTATGGCATGACCGACTGCCCCCAAAATTTTCACTAAGAATGATTCATATGCAGTGGTGGGCAAGTTACTTTCTAAAAGTAACTAGTTACAAGTTACAGTTACTTGGCAAAAAAAGTAACTAAGTTACAGTTACAAATTTGAAAAAGTAACTAGTTACAGTTACAAGCTACAGTTATTTTTAGTGATTAAAAATTTGGATTAAAAACAGGCCTGTCGGCACTTGCCAGATTACGTATGTTTGTCTCAAATATATATTAAGACCAAACCAAGGATGTTTCTTTGTCACAAAATTTGGTTTTGTCAAAGCGTTAAATTTCATGCATCAACTTGGAAAGTCGCATTTGTGTAAGAATGCAAAGAAAAAAGGACTAGCTAAATCAAAAAATATGCACTGATAGTTACAAAAATTTTGAAAACAGAAATCAGTTAATTGCCTTTCAAAAAGGCTAACATTTCAAAGTGTTCGTCACTGAGCCCACAGCGTTTTGGTATTAAGATATCTTTACCCAAACTAAATAGTCTCTTCACTGCTGCACTAGTGGGTAGGGTAGTATTATATTGAATGAAAAGTTTCTTCAATCCCTCATTATCAAAAGAATTTGCATCAATGGATTTTGGAGGAACTGCAGATAGAAAAATCTATCAACTTAAAGTTAATCTTAAAGTTGACAGATTTTTCTTAAAGTTGACCCAGAAACTTGATCCAGAACCCCAAACACAATTTTACCATAATAGATGAAATAATCCCTAACCCCTCCGATTCTTCTTGCTCCAGCCTCTTGAACTAGGTTGCACTGATTAGAAATGCATTTCACTGAAATTGCAAACTAACACTGATTGCTAGTACCCGTACAGCTGTGCAGTAGGCCTACTTAGCACTGAATCCCCAAACGGTTTCAATCACCTGAAAGCAAAGTTGGAAAACTATCACTGCCTTCACTTTAACCAGCAACCACATGTATAGTCCAGTGAACACAGTGAAGAAAATATGGATAAAAGGTTATGGTTGATCAGACATGCGACTGTGCGTCCTGTGTTGCCAGTGTAATACAATTATTTTAAATGGAATTCATAAAAAATCTGTAATTTGCTTCAAAGCATGTAGTACAAAAAGTAACCGTAACTGTAACTTTTTTTAAGGCTCTAAACTGGTAACTAGTTACAAATATCGTTACATCTGAAAAAAGTAACGAAGTTACAGTTACTAAAAAAATAACTAGTTACAGTAACTAGTTACAATTGTAACTAGTTACTGCCCACCACTGTTCATATGTGCCCCAGTGAAGATCTAAATTTCAAGTTTCTACCTTCAGCCGTTTCAAAGTTATGGCGTTTTTTTATTTTTGTTTACGAATTCGTAAAATATGCTGGAAAAAACATAAGGACTTCCGACGCAAAGTATCGCAGAAGTCCCAATAAATAAATAAATAGATAAATAAATAAATAAATAAATAAATGAATATAGAAGAAAAAAGTGTCGGAATCGTCATGATTTATTTTTGAGAGCTGAAAGTGCATGCCCAGACGCTTCTAAATTCGAAACTTTTATTCCCCTAGTGCGATTAGTTTTTGAGCTAGAGCTGTTTAAAGCTACAATTGGCATTTCAGTCTTTGGCTCGGAAACCCGTATCACGCTACCGATTGCCCCCAAAATTTGCACGAAGAAGGATTCATGTGTGCACCAGCTAAGATGTATTTTCCAAGTTTTTACCTTTAGCCGTTTCAAAGTTATAGCGTTTTTTATTTTTGTTTACGAATTCGTAAAATATGCAGTAAAAAAAACATAAGGACTTCTGATGCAAAGCGTCGTGGAAGTCTCAATAAGTAAATAAATAAAGAAATAAAGAAAAAAAAAAGTGTTTCGAAATCGTCATGGTTTATTTTTGAGAGCTGAAAGTGCATGCCCGGACGCTTCTAAATTCGAAATTTTTATTCCCCTAGTGTGATTACTTTTCGAGCTAGAGCAGTTTAAAGCTACAATTGGCATTTCAGTCTTTGGCTCGGAAACCCGTATCACGCGACTGATTGCCTCCAAAATTTGCACGAAGAAGGATTCGTATGTGCCCCATCTAAGTTCTAAATTCCAAGTTTTTACCTTTACCGTTTCAAAGTTATAGCGTTTTCAAACTTTGTTACCGAATTCGTAATTTTTCAGGGAAAAAGCATAAGGACTTCCGACGCAAAGCGTCGCGGAAGTCCCAATAATTAACACTACAGTAGCCTATCATTGAAACATACCGCATTGATGTACTGTAGTCCAGAGGTGGAGTCGAGGACACAAGGCTCGAGGCCAGGCCAAGGACACAAAAAAATCCGAGGCCAAGAACACAAAAAAAATCCGAGGCCAAGGCCAAGGACATCAAAATGTGTCTTCAAGGCCAAGGACGTCCTCAAGGACTCCACCTCTGCTAGAGTCTCCTTCAAGTTGATGACTCTTTTCCTTCTCGGTTGCAATGGAAAAATCACATTCTCCACAGAGAATTTATTATTGTATCAGTTATCTTTGATTCTGAAGAGAAAAACCTTATCAATTAACTTAGCAAAAATTGTGACGTCTAAAACGTACTCCTTCTTTTTCACGAGATAGATAATTCTTCCGCTACGATTTCTCCTCCTTAAACTCTTGGTTCCTGATTTTTTTCAAGAAATGCAAATAGATACACTGATTACTTTGAACGCACTTCGAAAAATTACAAAAGTTCTATATTTCTCGCAGATACATGTTGCACTTTGTAACGGATGTGCTAGCGCTGATATAGAGTAGCTTTAAAGATGCTCCCAGTCCGACATGGTCTACGAATTCTCAGAGGTGGAGTCCTCGAGGACGTCCTTGGCCTCGAGGACGATTGCCTGAAAAATTTTTGTAAAGACCTTTTTTTTTTTTTGGAGGGCACTTGCGCTTGTGTCCTTAGTCCTTGGCCTTGGCCTCGAGCATTCCTGTCCTTGGCCTCGAGAGTGTCTGTCTTCGGAAAGGCTGTCCTTGGCCTTGGCCTGGGATTCTTTTGTGTCCTTGGCCTTGGCCTCGAGCCTTGTGTCCTCAACTCCACCTCTGCTAATTCCAGTTCGATAAAAATTTACCTGGATAGGACTACGCTTAGTAATGTTCAACCATTCCATTAAGGATTAAATTTGAGTCGATCCTAATATGCTACGAGATTCCGCATCGTACAAACACAGGTAGAATACTAAATGGGACTTTGCCAGCAAACCAGTGAACGACCGACGCGTTGCTAGTGCTGTGATGCTCAAAAGTACTTTTTGTCTACCGTAAAATCAGCATATTCAAAAATATCTGATTATGGAACATCCAGAAAAGTAGAGTCAAAATGTTTGTCCGTTAAATATCTCCTAATATCATGAAACACTGGCCACTCTAAGTTAAGCTGTACAAAATATTGATTTTTGTAGGTCCATTTGGGGGGTCCGCGGGGGGGTGTCACCCCAAACTATGTCAAAATATTGGTCTGTTAAATATCTGCTGATATCAAAACAAACTGGCACCCTAAGTTAAGCCATTCAAAAAACTGATTTTAGGGGGGTCCATTTGGGGGGGTCCCCGGGGGGGAGGGGTGGCACCCCCAAACTATGTCAAACTATTTGTCTGTTGAATATCTACTGATATCAAAAAAATAACTAGCACTCTAGCTTGGGTCGTTAAAAAAATTAATGTTTTGGGGGGTTACCGGTAGAGTTGCCCAAAAAATTTCGGGAGAAAAAATTGCGTTTGCAGCTCAACAACTTTACACAAAATTTAAACTTAGATGTTTTGTAGTTTAGGAAAAGAAGAGCGTACAAAAATTAGGAAGAAAAAAAAGGAAAAAAAGAAATAAACCTCATCGCAATCAAAAGTGGGTTGTTTGGGATGAAAGGATATCTCAAGACATATATCCATATGAAACGTTTTTTGCAGTACTTCAGCCGTTTTTGACTGAGACCGCTTTTTACGCCAAACTTACGGGGCGGTTTTCGGGTTCTAAAACCAAAGTCTCGTAACCTATCGCCTCGAAATTTGGTACAAACATATAACTTATTAATCTCAAACTGCTGTCCAAATTTCATGTAGCTAGACCAAGCTGTTCTCGAGTTATAAGCAAAAGTCTGAAATTTCGCACTCGTTAGTTGGAAAATGGCCGAATAAAAACAAAGGAACACGCGACGCGAGCGTCCGTCGTTCCAATTACGACTCGTAGTATGTTACGATCGTAGTATTCTCCGGTCGAACCAGGAATACAATTAACCCTAGAAGGCCCAAAGGGGTCAATTAACCCGTTTTGCTTTGTTGTTTTTTAAATAAACAATTAACATAGCAGGTTGAGATTTTTTGACTTTTATTTATTTTGGTTGTTAACACCCTAAGTAAGTAACAAAAAAATTCGACTGAAAATTCGTGCAATTTTTTGCAGTTATACGCCAAAGCCCAAAGGGGTCAATTGACCCCTCATCCACTTGTTTGTATAAAGTTTCCAAAGCATACTGCAGTTCTACTACAATTTGACGCATTCTTTGCACAGTGGTGTTCAGGCGCGTCGATTTCTTCAAATCTTTGGGGGGTCCAATTTTGCAACCAGAGTTTTTTTGGCAAAATCTTGCGAATTTTCTTTGCATTGTTTGTTCGTTGCAATAGCACATGTGATGCAGTTTCGGTTTTTATTTTTCGTTGATATGCCGTTTAGGAGATGAGCGCACGATATTTTGGAAAAAATTCTCCTCGCAGCCAAAAGTGGATTGTTGGGGATAAAAGTATGTTTTGAGATATATAACCATGTGAAATATTTTTTGAACAATTTTGAGGTGGTGCAGAATTTGAATATGACTTTTAATAAAGTCGATTTCATTTTGCTTTCACAGAGATCGCACCTGAGATCAGAGCTTGCAACTGACAACAGAGCTTGCAACTGACAACAGATCAGAGATCGCTACCAGACAGAGATCGCAACCAGACAGAGATCGCAACTGAAGAGTTCTGTCTGAAAAGCTTATTGTGAAAGCAAAATGAAATCGACTTTATTGAAAGTCATATTGAAATATTTTTTGTGATATTTTTTGAATGCGACCTCTTTCACGCCAAACTTTTGGGGCGATTTTTGGGCTTTAATCCAATGTCACGTGACCTATTGCGTCAAAATTTGGTACAAGCAGACATCTTGTTATTTCGAAACTGCAGTAACTTTTTGGTCAAAAATATTTTTGACTTTTTCGGCTCTTCTATTCTGATGTGGTGTAGCTTGGAGGGTCATCCTGCTTTACGTAGCACTTTTTTAGGATGACGTATTTTATAATGATATCATCAAAATTTTGATATAAAAGTTCATGAAATAGTAAAAGAAAATTTTAAGCTAAAATAATAGCAAATTTATATAAACCCTTTGAATTTATTTTGCAACTCTGTGAAAAGGTCTTCTTAAATATGTCGTTTTAACAAAACATAGAGTTTTTCCAGATACCTTAGCAAGAAAACACCAATTATGCACAAAAACCACATCGATACCGGTACATTGCAATTAATGCTTTCAGCAGCGGGCTTTGCTCCGTATCCCCGATATTTTCTGAAAAGAGTCACGGTTGGGTCAAAATTCTCGATGCACCTTTGTGCCAGGTTCCCCACTTCGAAAATCGTTCCGCCAAACCTCTCCGTACTACTTTAAGGGATGACACCGTCCATTAACTTCTCGTCCGGATCCGGATGGCACCATTTCTAGCGACGCCACTGCCGTTCTGAACTTGTTAGCGTTGTGACTTTCACTACTGAACTAAATAATCATCCTGGCTAACTGGAACTAATCTTTTTCCAAACAAATACCAGTAGCCTATTTTATCCTCAGTGGTCCAACGCAGTGCCGTCGCCAGCAACCGAAGTGAGGGAGCACTAGCTGAAAGTGCGGGGCACTAAAATAAACTGAACTTTTGCTCATTAAAACAAAGATATTTTACGGCTACAATTATACACTACAGTATTTCTAAAATTTTGTGTTCATGTTTGAAAAAATAGAGGTATAAGACCGGCAGCGTTTCTTAGCTAGTTTCATATCCGGCCCATATAATCGATTGAAAAATCTGTCTGCAGCAAAGAAGACGACCAAAACGCAACCAGAATTTTGCTAAGAAGGAGGGGACTTAAACCAAAAGTAAAAATTTTTATGTAAAAAAATTAACTAATTTAGGCCCCGTACTGAACAAACTGATGCAACTTAAGCGTATTACAGAGGTAGGCAGAGATTCCAGCAGCTGGATGATTTTTGTAATTTTGCGGCAAAAATAGCAATTTTCACGCCATTACAATTGGCCCTGACGCGACGATGGCTCTCAGGTCACCACAGAGGCTGGTCTACCAAGGGCTCCTGCTTTGGCTGGACTCTGGAAAATGGCCCTGACGCGACTGCGGCTGTCAGGTCACCACGAATGCGGTCGTTGCCTCTGGCGGGAATCCCGGGGTAGTGGGCGGCAACTGCTGTACAATAGCAGAAGCCAATCAGTATGGCTCTAAACAGGGGAAGTGGAGATTGAAGTGACTTCTGCTCCTTGCTGCAGACTGTCTTTGTTTCTGACTTGTCTTTTATTAAAGTCAAACCAAACAAGCGAAAGCTGAGATGCTACCTCTCGCCCATGGATAACTGAGTAAAACCATACCAATAAAAGCCTGAGATTGCTCTCGGCTTGAACAAACTTCAGGTCTGAGCTCTGAATTTAGAATGAGCCAAAGATCCCGACGGGGGTATATAAATAAATGGGTTATTCCATGGGTTAGAGGCGATTACACATCAAACATCAAAGAATTATTCGTCACACTAATTTGGGGGAGAAACCATTTAGACAGTAAACATTAATTGCCTTGTCGATTTCCTATTTGTCTTAACCAGTGGGTCTGTATCAACATGATTTTAGGAGAATTCGCGACACGTTAAACAAGTTTTGACATTTCAAAGGAAAATAGTTTGCTTTTAAGTACGTCCTTGGTTGACCCGGAGAAATTGCAATAAAAATGCTAAAAGCTGGAAAAGTATAACACGGTGCTCACAAAATATAATAATTGGCAGTAAATTTATAAAGATATTAGTGGCGTTTGGACCAACAATCATGTTTTGCACGTTTTTGAAGCCATATGAATAACTACAGTAAATTGCTAAAATTCAGAAGTCATTGAAAGAATTCAATTGCCTAGACGCTTCTGCCCCCCTTATACTTCAAGCAAAGTCCAAAACATGTTTAAACAATTGTATTTTGGGGTTAAATCTTCTAAATGAATTGGTTAAAGGGGGTCGAATCCCCCTTGGCCCTTTACCCCTGGTTGCGTCCTTGACTGCTGCGACCTAAAAAAATCTTGAGAGTGCTCTAAAAAAACAAAAATAACTGTTGTTATAATAAATGTTTTCAAGTATTGTTTTACGAGTGCGAAATTTCAGACTTTTGCTTATAATTCGAGAACAATTTAGTCTAGCTACATAAAATTTTGACTGCAGTTTGATGAGATTAATGAGTTGTATATTTGTACCAAATTTCGAGGCAATAGGTTACGTGACTTTGGTTTTAGAACCCGAAAACCGCACGGCAAGTTTGGCGCAAAAAGCGGTCTCAGTCAAAAACGGCTGAAGTACTGCAAAAAATATTTCACATGGTTATATATGTCTTGAGACACCCTTTCATCCCAAACAACCCACTTTTGGCCGCGATGAGGTTTTTTCCTTTTTTTTCTTCCTAAATTTTTGTACGCTCTTCTTCTCCTAAACCGCAAAACATCTAAGTTTAAATTTTGTGTAAAGTTGTTGAGCTGCAAACGCAATTTTTTCTCCCGAAATTTTTTTGGGCAACTCCATCGGGAACCCCCACACAATGGGCCCAAAAAAAACAATTTTTTAACGACTCAAGCTAGAGTGCTAGTTATTTTTTGATATCAGCAGATACTTAACAGACAAATAGTTTGACATAGTTTGGGGGTGCCACCCCTCCCCCCCGAGGACCCCCCCAAATGGACCCCCAAAAATCAATTTTTTGAATGGCTCAAACTAGGGTGCCAGTTTGTTTTGGTATCGGCAAATATTTAACGGAAAAATATTTTAACATAGTTTGGGGGTGCCACATCCCCCCGGGTACCCCCCCAAATAGAACCCCAAAAAATCAATTTTTTGAATGGCTCAAACTAGGATGCCAGTGTTTTACGATATCAGCAGATATTTAATGGACAAATACTTTGACATAGTTTGGGAGTGCCACTTTCGGGGACTCCCCCAAATGAACTCCCCAAAAATCAATTTTATGAACGGTTTAACTTAGGGTGCCAGTTAGTTTTGATATCAGATATTTAATATCAGATAGTGTTTTATGATATCAGCAGATATTTAACGGACAAATATTTTGACATAGTTTGGGGGTACCTCTACAAAAACTCTTCTCCCCCAAATAAACCTACCAAAATTCAAGGTTTCGAGTGGCTAAAGCTGGGAAGCTACTTGTTTTTAACATGAATAGATATTAAGCAAATATTTTGACATAGTTTGAGGGTACCGCTCCCTCGGGAAACCGAAAATTGGACCAGTCCTAAATCAATTTCTTTAAATCACTTGTTTGAGAGCTAATTGTTTTTAATATTAAGTCTCTAAAAAATTAATATTTTGGCATGGTAAGAGATGACACCTCTCCCTGAAAACCTCCCAAATGCATAGATTCCCCAAATCTTTACTTTTCATTTAAGCTAAAACAGTTTTTGTGTAGATATTTTGTAAGACAAAGAATTAAAAATACAAATAGTCGTCTGAGTTGTGGTAGAAGTTTAGAATTGTTGTTATTAAGGTAAAAACCAGAGGGGGAGTCCTCGAGGACGTTCTTGGCCTCGAGGACGTCCCCGAGGACACATTTTGAAGTCCTTGGCCTTGGCCTCGAAGCCTCAAGTCCTCGAAAAATGCCCTGTCCTCGGCTCGAGGACAGCACTATTTTTTGAACCGTTGAAATTTTGTTGGAAAGCGCCAGAAACCAAGCAGAAAATTTGCGAAGATCTTTTTTTGTTTTCCTCAAGTCGAAATCGTCTGAAAAAAATTTTTTGAAGACCTTTTTTGCCTGAAAATTTTTTTGAAGACCTTTTTTTGAAATTGCTTGAAAAAATTTTTTGAAAACCTTCTTTTTTTTGGAGAACACTTGCGCCTGTGTCCTTGGCCTCAAGAGGGTCTGTCCTTGGCCTTGACCTCGAAATTTTTTTGCGTAATTGGCCTTGGCCTTGGCCTCGAGCCTTGTATCCTCGACTCCACCACTGGTAACAACATAGATCTGGGACGAATACAATGCAGAGTGTCTTATGTAAATGAATAAAATGTACTAGACATTACACAATAGCTCTGTACGCATTTTGAATTTACGCTTGAGCTACGATATATGTATTTACAGTACTGATGGTGGAAGCAAGCTTCAATAGACAAATTGTTGTTAACCACTTGAGATGTTGGTTTAGCACGTAATTTGATATGATAGGATTTTCACTGCGCTATTAAGATTTTTCTATTTGGTCAACCTACATTTGAGTTGGGATCCATGCTTTGAGAAACGCTGGCTTAACCTGACCGGTTTTTTTCTTTTGAATCATAAACGATGACGTTGATATTTTTTGACATTGTTTGAGATTTCTACTTTTCAGGAAGTTTCATAATCAGATATTTTTGAATAATTGCTGATTTTACGATAGACGAAAAGTATTTTTGAGCGTCACAGCATTAGCTTCGCGTCGGTCGTTCACTGAGTTTGCTGGCAAACTCCCATCCAGTTTTAGTTGGTTTTCACTCAATTTGGGTGACAGAATTACATTAATTTCACTGAAGTGGTTTCGCAGGCCAAATGCGTTTAGTCAGGCTGCAAAAGCTTCCCCCATGCATAATTTTACAATTATATGTACTGTATACGGAGTACCGGCGCGGTACCGAGAAGCAGGAAAGGAAATGCACGGAGCATTCTTTTTTTGCTTGAAAGCCCTGCATTACAGTATTATGGTTGGGGCAGCGATGCCAGCCTGAGGGATAGCAATATTGGATGGTAGCAGCATTTTTGCTTATGAAAGCGACGTAGCATTACTCTTGATTGCGACTGCCTGCGTGACTTCTGCACGACTAGCTTCTCGTGTTGTGCTAATCGTGGATCCTACAATTACATTAAAGGCGGTAAATCATCCAGCCAATTCCGGTGGTTTACAATAGCTAAAATTGAACTAAAATTTTTGGTATTTTTTGTTTTAATTTTGGGACTGCGGTTGCAAAGATCAGAGGTGGAGTCCTTGAGGACGTCCTTGGCCTCGAGGACGTCCTCGAGGACACATTTTGAAGTCCTTATGGCCTCGAAGGTCAAGTCCTTGGCCTAGAGGCCTTAAGTCCTCAAAAATTAGCCTGTCCTCGGCTCAAGACAGCTTTGAATTGTTAAAATTTTGTGGAGCGCTTGAAAAATTTTTTGGAAAACGTTTTTTTGTGGAGATCGCCTGAAAAATTTTTGTGAAGACCTTTTTTTTTTTTGGAGAGCACTTGCGCTTGTGTCCTTGGTCCTTGGTCTTGGCCTCGAGCATTCCTGTCCTTGAGATCAAGTGTCTGTTCTCGGAAGGGCTGTCCTTGGCCTCGGATTTTTTTTTGTGTGTCCTTGGCCTCAAGCCTTGTGTTTTCGACTCCACCTCTGGCAAAGATATTCAACTGATACATAAAAATATCCCCCCAAAAAAGTTTTTGGAAACTCTGAGTTTTGTTCTTCCCGCCAAAACCACAGCTCTAAACCAAAGTCCTTAAATAACACAAGTCACGAGGAGCAAGTCATTCAAAACTTACTCAGGGAGCTTGTTGCTTGCATGTTGCTTGCATGTAAAACGGTATGTTGCTTGCATGAGCGAAAAAGCTACTGGCATGTAATTGCAATCCCTCAGGCTAGCATCTCCGCCCCAACTACCCTAACTGCATTGCAAGGTTTTGAAGCAAAAAAAAGACTGCTCCGTGTTTATTTTACTTCTCGTTCCTTATACTCCGTATTCTTCCATTCCACACAATCGCAACCCCAGTGCGAATCGAATCCGGGTACGATGGTTGGAAGCTGAGCACGATAATCACTACACCCTGCTGCTTGCAACAATGCAATGACAAAATGTCGTATTTAAACCAAATGCATGAGAAAAAGGCAATACAGGGTTACACTTCAATGCGGCTGCCTAAGTGGCATTTGCACGACTAGCTTCTGCTCAACAAGCAAGCAGAAGCTATAGTCATGCAAATGCTCACGCACGAGCCATTCCCTTTTTCTCATACATTTGGTTTAAATATAACATTTTATCACTGCATTGATGTTGCAAGTTGCGCAGTGTAGTGATTATCATGCTCAGCTACCAACCCTTCGTACCCAGGTTCGATTTGCAGTTGGGTAGTGAATGTGTGATGCAATATGCAGGAACTGGGAAAGAAATGCACGAAGCTATCTTTTTTTTGCTTCAAAACCTTGCATTACAGTTAGGGTTGGGGCAGGGATGCCAGCCTGAGGGGATAGCAATTACGCAGCAGAAGCTTTTTAGCTTACAAAAGCATCGTTTCATTACACTTGAGAGCGGCTCCCTGCATAAGTTTTGCACGACTAGCTCCTTGTTGCTTGTTGATGAGGAGCTAGTCATGCAAAACTTACACAGGAAGCCGCACTCAAGCTTAATGGTACGTAGCTTTTGTAAGCTAAAAAGCTTCTGCTCTGTAATTGCTACCCCCTCAGGCTGGCATCCCTGCCCCAACCCTAACTGTAATGCAAGGTTTTGAAGCAAAAAAAAGATAGCTCCGTGCATTTCCTTCCCAGTTCCTGCATACTCATTCCCTCATTCACTACCCAATCACGAATCGAGCCCAGGTGCGAAGGGTTGGTAGCTGAGCATGATAACCACTACACTGCGCAACTTGCAACACTGCAGTGATAAAATGTCGTATTTAAACCAAATGTATGAGAAAAAGGCAATGGCTCATGCGTGAGTGTTTGCATGACTAGCTTCTACTTGCTTGTTGTTTTGGAATGGATTGAATCATTTACGACTCCGTTCGCCGCCCACTCACAATCTAGCATGTGACTTCAATTTTTCAATCAAGATCTGAGATATTGAAAGTAATGAAGCAATCAGGTTATTAGGTCATTTGTAGGCAGGTAGGGTTGTTGCGGAAGCTGTAAAGGACAGGATTGTGCGATAGACCCAGGGCCTGCTATTGTAGCTTATGTATTTCAGTTCATTTTTTAACTAAAAAATGTGATCCTGTTTTTGTTAAGTTTAGCCAATTACAGGTATAAATAACTTTAGTTCAAAAGGCTACCCCTAGTTGTCACCTACCGGTAACTAGGCCTGGCTCTGAGGTTGGCTCCCCTTAAAGGTGATAAGTTCAGAGTTGATAACCATGAAATACCCTATGCAGTAGGCCTAATCCTTACAATACCAGATACCGGTACTACTGTATAATTTCAACAATAAAAGGCGGTCCAGTGCCTAAACACAACAGCAATGCAAAATATAAAATTAAAAAGAAAGCAGCGACATCCCGCTACCAGTTTTGTTTGTCATCATTCCAGTAATCATGATGAAATTTTGTAGTCCAGAGAGATAATTAGATGAAGTATTACCGGTACGGTATGATTTCCATGTATCAGCGCATTTAACAATTTAAACTTAAAGCCCAATTTTACAAAAATATTTGGCTACACAGTTACAGGTAAAACATGAAAAAAAAACTAATTAGTTCTTGAAATAAATACCATATAACAAATAATGATGTCTAAAAATACCTGCAGACGTATATGATGTCAGTACCCAATGAGAATAAAAAATACCAATAACATTCTACTGTTTACCAGTGATTTCGTCACAGTTATTTTGCCACAAAGTGAGGGTTAGGGCGAGACAGCTCTGGCCTCTGGGGATAGTAGAGTAGTTCAATGACTGCTGTTCTTAGTCAATGCTTTAATTTTAATACAATGGTAGTACAATACAGTTAGCAAATAGGCCTATTCTGTCTTTACTGTGTTCAAAATGCCGTATGTCATGTAATCATTTGTGATGAAATCACTGGCAACCGTTCTACCGGTACTTACTTACGGTAATCATTTGTGACAAAATCATTGGCTACCGTTCTACCAGTACTTACTTACGGTAATTACCGGTAACCTAACACAATGCACAAGTACTGAGTAGAGACCTGCCTCTTCTACAGTTCTAACCTAACAATGCAATAACAGATAAATCAGAAATAGGCCTACATCAGAACTTAAAAATGGCAGTGTACCATACCATTACCACAGACCAGTAGGCCTAGTACTAGTAGCAGTAGCATGTATATCATAAGGTGTACAGTTGTTCCTCAGTGAGCAGGTGAGTAACCCAACAGACCAATGATGCATTGGAAAATATAGCCTATCGAAAAGAGATTTCCAGTGCATTAGCTTGCATGGTCTCAAGGAACAACACCTCAAAATCACAAAAAAACACTCATAATAACAGAATAATGTGTTCAAAAACTTAAAGATGACTATCGGTTCACAAAAGCATTGTTAACTGTCAACATGTTGCTATAGCATTGACAAAATATACCGGTAGTTAGTCGATCAGTAAAAATAGTCTCAACAAAAGTGTGCACAGTAATAATTCGCAATATCTTAAAAAAAGGGCATTTGCGTGTCAGGATGTACATAATTAGCTCTCTCAGACTCTGAATGCTACCACAGCCAGAACATTAGCAAGCTGATTAAAAGCACACGTAAACAAAATTTAGCTGTTCTGTCATTGCAAGTAAGCTACCAGTAATGAGTGACACTAATAGTGTAGATATACACTCATAAAGTTCAAGAAAGGTCAGAGGTAGGAAAAAATTACATCGTACAATATAATGCAAAAGCGATCAGATTAGGATTAAGACATGTATGACAGTCACTAAGATTTAACTGTTCTGTCACTGTAAGCTACCAGTAACAGTGTAAAGATACACTCATAAAAGTTTTAAAAATAAGGGAGGAAAAAACCAGAATTTATTATCAATCATGTGCTCTTCTTATCCTCAGTCCCAGCTGATTGTTCAGTGTTAGTGGAGCTGATTTGTCAAGCTTCTGTAAGTATAGAACTAGATTGCTAGAAGAAGTGTATTTATGGGTATTTGACAAGCCTAGGCTTATGCTTCACTAATAGCCTGCTATCGGTAGGTGTTGTGTTAAACAAAAATTGCTAAACTTTTGCTGTTCAGTTCTGTCCTTAATCTATTGGTATTGGTTTCTACTGGAAAGGGTACCGTAGTTTGTATGGTTGTTATGGATTATATGGAGTGAGTACTGACTTTTGACTTGGTGCATGGAACATGCACAGTTGTTAAGGTTAAAATTAGTCTGACTAGGCCTGTAGGCAGTTGTTAGGGTTGGGTTAGGGCCTTAACAACTGCCTAGTCAAACTAATCTTGAATCTTAACCCTACTGCCTAACAACTCTGAACTGCGCACCAGGTCACTTCCATCTGTCCATTATTATATGCTAAGCCTACCGTTTTTGGTAGAAATAACTTGACTGCTACTAGGCCTATTCTGTATCCCCAGTGGTAGGGCATGGTATGGAATGGAACCGAAATTTTGACATGGAATATGGAAGACATTGAAATGGAATAAAAGATTTCAAGAATGGAATGGAAGACTTACTTCCATGTGTAGCCTATATGCCTACTAAATTTTAAGCATAATATTTGCTGAAAAGCATATACAGATAGCTGATACATCACTGATAGTGATAAATAATATTTTCACAGAAGTGTTTATTTGTCTGTAGACAAATTTATCTCCTGGCCAAGGCAACTTGGTGAATAAAATGTCATTACAGTACAGTAATAGCATCTATTCTACCATATTATTTGTCGACAAATTCAAATTGCGGTACTTTGGTTGTGTGTATTGTGCAAACACAGAACAGTGTATGTAGTACTGGTAGTCCAGTACATCATAGTAAGTAGGCTAGGTACATTCCAATTTGCAGCATTGATGGTGTAGCTGACTGCTTTGACAGGTCTGGTTTGTATTTTCATTTTGAGATTGACAATTAATTGCCTGGTAGTAAATTTTTTTCTTCCATTGTCACGAAAATTCGTATTTGCTATTTCATCCTCAATTGAGCTTAATTTTTTTCATTTTTAGTGTTTAAGCTTATAGTTCTATTTGGTGTTGAAGCTTGGTATTTTATTAGGGAATGTTCTTTAGCAGTTTGGTTATGATAAATTTTATAGTTGGTGTGAATGCAAACTTGCATATAATCATTGAACCTTATGCATACGGATCAGTCTATTGTTTATTGATCAAGTGGTTAATATTTTTATAATAGCTCTTTGTGATAGTGTTTGAATATGGATTGAGAGGAGTCAAACCATGCAAAAAAAAAAAAAAACAGAGCAATTCACAACTATGATATAGCTATCGGCTTGCTGTGATGATTTATCTAGTGGTGCATGTAAAGAACAGTGGTTTAGGAAGCTGGTATACCGGTACTGTGTAGAAAAAGAATGGAAATTTGTTTCAATTTTAACTTCACATAAGTTTTTCAATTATGTTTCTGTCTAAATGTATTATAAGTAGAAGTGTAGCCAGTTTGTAAATTTGACAGCTCAATTAAATCCTTAAAGCTGACTATGACTAGTTGGCATGGATGTTTAGGCACTGGACGAATAGTTACCATTGATTAGTCACTGGAACTATGATGCATCGAGACTATTAGAGGCCAAGACTATATTATACACCGGGACTTTTAGGCACCAGAGCAGAAAAAAAGTTTTTTCAAAAAAAAATTTTGTTTTTCAAATGAAAGTTTAAAAAATTTTTTTTCATATAAAATTCTTCTTAAAAATTTGATTTCCTTTGTATTTTGTCGAAAATTTTTTTTATTTCACTGCATGTTTGCAAAGTTTAATTTTCTGAGCCAGACGTATGCAATGTGCAGTGTACGGGCATGAGTTGGTGGTGTAATCTTGGCTCATGCAGCGTGAGGCATGACGTTTCATGGTTATTTTAAGTCTAACATTACCAAACAATAAAGTACAAAGTTTTTCAGGAGCTAGGGATTCATCTCCCAGCAGATTCCTATTTTTGATTGTTGTGCTTTGTTGTAAATATAGTAAAAACAATGTTTAATAAATGTCTATTTTAAAGTTTAATCAATACACCTTGTTGGAAATAACTGATAGTAAAAACAGTGTTAAATTCTTGCAGATAACTTCTTCAGAATTGCTTAAAGAACTTATAAAGTTGTACAGGATTGTATACTGCTTCAGATTGTTGTTTTTATTTTTGAAGTATTTATGTAGTGTGAGTTAAATTGAATGCAAAAATGGTAACAATTAAACTTTAAAAGTATCCTTGTAAACATTGTTTTTACCCTCTTTACCACAAGGTGTAGTGATCATATATAGAAATCAGCTGGGAAATGAATCCTTAGCTCTTGAATAACTTTTGCACTGTGTTGTTTGATACAAATAGAATTAAAATAACCATGAAATGTCTCGTGGTTTGCTGCGTGTGCCACGATTACACAAGCACTCATGGCTGTGGCCCAAAGAATTTCAGACCACAGGCAGCAGATTACATACATCTGACCTAAAAAATAAAAGTTTGCGAGCATAGTAAAAAAAAATTTTTTTTGAAAAAAGTTTTAGTGAAAAAAAAAATAGTTGAAAAAAATAAAATTAAAAAGAATTTCTTTGCTCTGGAGCATAATAGTCTCTGCACTTAAATGTCCATGGGTGAATGTTCTTAAATGAGCCAAGTCAACTTACTGCGACAAACTGACCGCGAACCAATGGTTTTGTTACAGTGATTTTGTTACTGATTTCGTCGCAGTGATATCGTCACAAAGTGAGGGTGTGGACATGATTGCTCTGAGGATAATAAAAATATAGTTAGGATCGTCCTTCTCAGCCAATCAGCATTGTTCGCGGTCAGTTTGTTCGTGGTTAGTTAGTCGCGTTCAGTTGTCTGGACCCCTTCTTAAAGGGCTTCTCGGGCTATAAACACAAAATCCGCTGAAATAGTTGCGAAGTTATTGTTTCTGTTTAGACCAGAAGCCACATACCATGTAATTTCTATCTTTACAATGTTATGCACCTTCACAAGTGGTTGCTTACCTTTGCAAGCGACCACTCATGAATGTGTGCTTAACATTGCAAAGGTTCAAGTTATGCATTGCATTGCTTCCTGTCTAAATGTTCTTTGGTATGGAATGAGATATGGAAGAAAATTTTGGTATAGAATGGAAGAAAATTGCCAGTGTGGAATGTGAAAAAAACATGACCATGCTCTGCCCAGTGGTTCTATTCAGCTGGTTTGCACAAATTGTTTCCTAATCTGAAATGTAGAGAAAACTGTTCTGTGTTGTTAAAAATTGCTTGCATAGATATTGTGCATGCTTAGCTCGAATGAATCGGTTGCTGGGTTTGTTTAGAAAACCGATTACACATCCAGTTCCTGTAAAATTTTAATAGCACCACAACCTGTCCCAAATCCCCAAAGTTATCTTGCTCTAACTTAAACAAAAAAAGTTCTTTCGGTTGCCAATAGAGGCAACTGGTTATTGGTACAGTATTATATTACAGTCTAGCCAAAGCTAGATGACTTTTTAGGTCGATCATTGGTTGAGTGGATAGGAGCAGCTGCTACTAAAATGGTAGACTTGGGTTCAATTCCCGGTCTGATCAAACCAAGGACTATAAAAATCAGTGTTTGCGGCTTTTCTGCTTGACGTTCAACAATTGAAGGGACAGTATGAAGCCTCCATCATATGGTAGACAGGTAGCAACTTGACTTAAAGATTGAAAGATCCCTTTGCTGTCTCTTGGCCAAGGCAACTTGGTTAATAAAATGTAATAACATTAAGTTGCAATACGAGGTGTGTTTGAAAAGTAACAGGACTGGGTCTATAAATGTTTTATTTTATTTGGCAAGTAAATTTTACAACATGTCGCCTTCAAAGTAATCTCCTTGGGCTCGAATGCGTTTTTCCAATCTCCTCTGCCGCGCTTCCATGCACTCTTGGAAGGATTCCTCCGGGATTGCTCGGAACTCTCTCGTGACGGCTGTTTTAATGGCTTCTGAGTCTTGAAAACGAGTTCCTTTGATGACTTCCTTGAGTTTGGGAAACAAAAAGAAGTCTTAAGGGGCCAGTTCTGGAGAGTAGGGTGGTTGCTCCAGTACAGCAATGTTATTTTTGGCAGGAAACTCCTGAATTTCCTTGGCATTATGAGCTGGAGCATTATCATGATGAAGCAGTTGTGACCTCGTTTCCCACAGTTCTCTTCTTTCTCATTGAGTGCATCAGACATTGCAAGATATTTTGTAGACGTGCTGATTAATAGTTTGGCCTCGTGGCAAAAATTCTGCGTGGACAATTCCATGGACATCAAAAAAAGTGATCAGCATCACCTTGGTTTTGGACTTGAACACCCTCGCCTGTTTGGGTCTTGTTGACATTGTAATTGTAATTACATTTTATTCACCAATTGTTGCCTTGGCCAGGAGACAGCAAAGGGACCTTTCTGTCTTCAAGTCAAGCTGCCACCTGTCTACCACACATGGTGGAGGCTTTACACTATCCCTTTAGTGTCAAGATTGTAGTACCTAGTTTATTTAAGTTATCTTGTTGTTTTATTTGTTGTTTTGTTTTGATTATTCATACATATTTGGTTTTCTGCAACTTGACGAATAAATTAATTCTGTCTGTCTGTCTGTCTGTCTTTAATTGCTGAACGTCAAGCAGGGAAGCTGTGAATACCAATTTTTATTGTCTTTGGTTTGACCCAATCGGGAATGCGCTCTTCCATTCAAGGCTCTGCTGTTTCGTGAGTGAATAGTACTCAAAGATCCATGACTCATCGCCAGCAACAGCTCTTTTCAGCGAGTTGGGTTCAGTTTCGAGTTACTCCAAAATGTCTTGACACACTTGCACACGCTGCTTTTTTTGTCTTTCATTTAGCAACCTTGGTACCATTTTTGCACAGATCTTCCTCATCCCCAGATCTTGTGTAATGATCCTCTATACCCTCTCACTATTCATACCCAGCTCATCTGCTATTATTCTAACTGTAAGATGCGATCGCTTCGCACCTTTTGTCTCTCACGCTTAACATTTTCATCTGTTCTGCTTGTGGATGGCCTCCCACTCCTGTGATCATCTTCCACCTCCTCTCTTCCCTTCTTGAACCTCTTGTGCCACTCAAAAAGATGGGTTCTTGAAATCATGTCATCACCTTAGACTTCTTGAAGCAACTTTTAGCACTTCAGTTGGAGTTTTTCCAAGATGGACAATAAATTTCAGGTTGATTCATTGTTCATCCTTTGCACCAAAGAAAAAAAAGCCAAAAATTCTTAATTTTATCAAATTTTCACAAAACGATCACCAAGAAAGTGCCTTGACAGAAAAATGTGCAAAAAAGAATGTAGTTGTCACAGAATGCAGAAATTTGGTTTTTGAAACCATAAGACATTGTGACATCATAGAAAGCAATGCTTTTTTCTCTGTGATAAAAGTTGTTCGTGCAGTGTGCACAGTCTTGTTACTTTTCAAACACACCTCATATTTTATATTGTGCCATTTCTTCTAAATCGCTACACTAAGTTTATTCATACTACCATGTAAGTTCTGAGCATTGAGAACGGATTTTGAGTGCTAATAAACACAGAATTATTCACATGCTAGAGCACTGTACAAATTAGCGCTGCCTTTTAAATATTAATAAATAGCCTACTGTCCATCCATATGCAATTTTTATGCAGTTTTGTTGCTTTTTTTGGCATTTTATGATTTAACTTTTACTGATTTGGCAAAGTAGTAGCAGCATGCTTTCGTCTTCTGCTGTTGTATTGGGGCATAAGACTGATCTCATTTGTGAAGTTCTAGGACATATTACTATACGAAACTACACTGGGCTGACTGCTATTTCAAATAATTCAAAATTCTGGAATTCCATGCCTAAACAAAACTATGCGATGTGAATATGATAAGCCTAGTGATAACATCTCAGTAGATTAATTGCTTGCATAGTGTGATTTGCGTGACAGCTTTAGTGACAGTGACACGTACAAAAATAGCTGAGTTTTTATAGCTATTCAAGTTGCCAGTGATCTCTTTTTCAAGTGATTCCCTGACAGGCGGCATTCTGCTTAGGGGAAGATAAAATATGCTGATCTTGTATCTGGCCACTGTCATTGTACTATTGTGTTACCGATATTGAAGCAGTGACTGAGAAGGACAGTTTTTGAAATATTCTACCATGCCCACTTGCCCAGAGCTGTCTTGCGCTCACCCTCACTTTGTGACGAGATCACTGGCAACAGCCTGTGTGATCACTGGCAACGTCACAAAGTGAGATCACTGGCAACAGCCAGTTTAATCATAATGTTCTACTATTCTATTCAATCTCTATGGGTGCGATTATGTGCGAAGCAGGACATCCTGACGCGACCGACCTGACGCGAGACAACTCACCCCGGGAATCCTGACGCCAGGGACATCCTGACGCTAGGGACATCCTGACGCTAGGGACATCCTGACGCTCGGGACATCCTGACGCCAAAAGCTCCAAACTTTTGCGCTCTTCTTTTTTTCTTTTTGCTTTTCCGCGCTACGCCACAGCTACGCTTTTAACGATTAACGTTCGATTATTGTGACGTAAGTATAATATTTTGCGTTAATTGCAAACTTCATACGAATCTCTGTTTTGCAGATACAACTCAAAAGCGAGGTGTATTTTTGCGACAAAAATCGTGATGAAATCAAAGTTGAGTTAGCGAATATGTAAAATCACTGGCGATAAGTTTCAAACGATGACCGAATGCCGCGATTGAAAGTAATATATGTTTTGCTGTTATTAAACGACCACGTAGATATTTCATAAACAATAATATGTGTGATTCATTTACAAAGAAAAATGCTCTGAAAGGAATTGTATGTTAAAAGAAAATAGTAAAAATATAATTCAAAGTCAAGTATTGCAAATCGAAATTAATTAATGCGGCGATTAAAATTTAGTATTTTTGCCTATTATTATTGGATGACCACCTAGCAATTTTACACGCATTTTCATAAAAAAATTGTTAGTTTTTGGTTAGCAATAATTTATCGATAGCATTTCGATTACCAGCTTGTTGTCATTTTTGTGATCTTACTCTTTAATAAACTGAAAATTTTGGAGCTTATCCAAATTAGTAACTTGTTATTATTTAAATGCTTTGATTTTGCAAGCGGAGAAATTACGATAATTTGGCATGCTGATGTGAAGCGTGCGACCGTGTTGTTTTGTTCTTTCAAAGTTAAAAACTGCGATTGCAAAAACTAATGGCTCCATTTATCAAGGTTAAAACCAAATAAACCACCCATTGGGAAAGTAATTAGTTGGATAATTACAAACTATTGCACAATATTTTTAATCTATTTTCCTTCTTGGCCGTAATTTCAACTTTGCTTTCAAACGTTGTCTATCGACAAATTATTGCTGACCAAAAGCTAACAATTTTTTTATGAAAATGCGTGTAAAATTGCTAGGTGGTCATCCAATAATAATAGGCAAAAATACTAAATTTTAATCGTCGCATTAATTAATTTCGATTTGCAGTACTTGACTTTGAATTATATTTTTACTATTTTCTTTCAACATACAAATCCTTTCAGAGCATTTTTCTTAGTAAATGAATCACGCATATTATTGTTTATGAAATATCTACGCGGTTGTTTAATAACAGCAAAACATATATTACTTTCAATCGCGGCATTCGGTCATCGTTTGAAACTTATCGCCAGCGATTTTACATATTCGCTAACTCGAGTTTGATTTCATCACGATTTTTGTCGCAAAAATACACCTCGCTTTTGAGTTGTATCTGCAAAACAGAGATTCGTATGAAGTTTGCAATTAACGCAAAATATTATACTTACGTCACAATAATCGAACGTTAATCGTTAAAAGCGTAGCTGTGGCGTAGTGCGGAAAAGAAAAAGAAAAAAAACAGAGCGCAAAAGTTTGGAGCTTTTGGCATCAGGATGTCCCGAGCGTCAGGATGTCCCTGGCGTCAGGATTCCCGGGGTGAGTTGTCTCGCGTCAGGATGTCGCGGACCGGATTGTGTGATGCCATTCACAGCTGTCAACTCTAGCGCCCAGAACTTGAATCTGAAATTGGCTAACCTAGCCCCGAATTGTAAAATACTTTTACTGTTCAGTGTTAGTATTGGTAACATAATTTATATTTTTCTTTTAATACTGTTAGCTTGAGTGAAAAAAAAAACTAATTGATTACCAAACTGCTTTGCAAGTTTCCTAACTCTTTCTTGTATTACTTCTTAACTGACTTTATACTCCATTTTGGAATTTGTCATAGTGATAGGTTGTTATTGATAGGCTAAAGATAATTGGTTTTAATTAAAAATGGCACTTTCAAAGACTCAAAATTTTCTTAATACTCTTCGAAAATCTGCTAATATTGCATCTATATTTGGTGCTAATGGACATACCAAAAACTGTAAGTTACTGGTGCTAATATAAATCTTATGATGTAGAGTTAAATTGGTTTTTAGTAGTGATGTTTGACTAAGTTTGTTGGCAACAAAATCGTGCATACTGGCATGCTTAGTTCTTTTTAACCATTTGGTCTTGCTATGTATGGCGTATTTTAAAAAATATTCTTTTAAGTTTTTCAGCTATTTGGAGAGTGGTAATGCTGCAAGCTTGTCAATTTTTTTTTTTTTTTTTAACCAAGTATATCAAAATTATGGCTATTTTAAACTTTTTACAGCTGTAATATAAGTACTATCCTGCTAACAATAATTCTATAACTTGTAATTGCTTTCGAAGAGATACTGCTCAAAATCGGTTTTATTAAAGGAATGAAACTACTAGAGGTAACTAATAGGTGTCCCAAACCTTTTTCTGCAATTCCCCTTTTGACAGTTGTTTGGGAAAGTACGTTTTAATCATTTTGACTTTGTACCATTGGCAGTCCTGCTTTTTTGCAATTTTGTGACATCACAAAAGGCAGATTTTGCAAAATTTCTTGCAGACTAGAAATGCAGTGTTTGATGAAGAAGGCAATAGCCTAGGATTCTGATTCTGCCAGCAATTTCACTTCAAACGAAATTGATCAGTGGCATAATATGAATTATATAATTTACTGTATCAAAATTAGACCAGTTTTAGAGGTGTTTTTAACATATAAGTGATATAAAATTTGAAGCCAAAACCGATCATACTGTAGATCAGTACTGATAGCCTAGATCTACAGGTAGCAGTAGCCAAGTTTTCTGATTTCATTGGGCTACTCAGTTCTCACTTCTACCAGTTGGTTATCGCATTTCTTAGTCTGAGAGAAAATTTGTTAAATCTGCCTTTTGTGATGCCACAAAATTGCAAAATGCAGGGTTGCCAATGGTATAGATTAAATGTATTTTCGCAAACAAGGGGAATTTGGAAGAAAGGTTTGGGGCACCTTTTCGTTTACTCAAGTAGTTCTCATTTCTTCAGTAAAACCAATTTTGAGCAGTAGCTCTTTGTGTAAGAATTTGACTTGAAATATAAAAAAGATTTAAAAATGGGTTGTTTTTCTTATTCGAACTTGTATCTGTAATTATGAGCTTAAATACCATAACGCTTAAATATGCTTTTCTTCTTCAATAAGCAAATAAAATATAGAAGTACCATAAGATTATAACTTCTCTATAAAAATCAATAGACTCATTATGATAGTCTTGGTTTAAACATTTTCAATAGTAATTTGTTACTTTTAGATTCCACTGACAAACGTATTCAAGTAGCTAATCCAGTGGTAGAAATGGATGGCGATGAAATGACTAGAATTATTTGGGACATGATCAAACAAAAAGTAAATTACCTTAGTATCACATTTTTTGATTTTAATATAAGACAGTTAAGTATTCCAGTTCGTGGAGTTGCTTCATGATGTTGCAACTTGTGCAAAGTGTTCTTGTTAGACAACCTGTGACATTGATTTTCAATGGCAGCTGAGCAATAGTACAAATGATGATATTAGCTTTTGGCATTGATTAAATTGTTTAAAGTTGAAATATCATAGATTTGTAAAAATGTAATCACTCTGAGAATAAACACTCAATCAAAGTATCTTTTAACATTTTAAAATGGTTGCTAAAATTGTAGAATCTCCTCCAAATCTCTGAAGTTTACCAAAAAATTTTTGACAACTAGTAAATTACATTAATTCAAAAAAAAAAAATGTTTTTTGTTAAAATTGTTTACTTTTATTGTCACTTTTTTCTTTGATTGTGCATAGAAAAATCCAATGGCGTTTTGTTTATTTTTTGTGAATGACCAAACAAGTTAAAATCAATAACAAAACAGCTTGTGTTGTTGGCTTGTTGCTATCATTTCATTAATTTACAGTAGATGAATACTGGTATAATTGAAGTAATGGCTGAATTTTTTGTTTAGCTTATTTTGCCATATATCAATGTTGATCTCAAATATTATGATCTTGGCATTGAATATCGGGACAAAACTGATGATCAAGTAACAATTGACTGTGCTCTGGCGACCCTCAAACACAATGTGGCTGTAAAATGCGCAACTATCACTCCTGATGAAGAACGAGTTGAAGGTGAACTTAACCATTAACTGAACTACTTGTAGTTTTGTTTAATTTTTTCATTTTGAATAACAACATTAAATTTTAATCCATAGTAGTAAAATATGGTATTACAGTGGATTTTTAGTTGCTTTTACCACCAGTGCTTTTTTATATATAACTAATCCCAACCAGTGTTCCCTCTGATCGTTATGGCTAATTAGCGGATGGCTAAGTTTTCTCGAAACATTTGTGCCCCAAGCAGTAAAAATACGTTTATGTGCCCTAGATTTTGCACCAATCCAGTATTAAAGTATACTAAAAGTCGTATTTCCACAATTTGTCAACCTCTCTGAAGCTATGTTGATTATATTGCAAAAAATTATTTGCCCTTGAGCCAACAAATTGCTGATTCACTGACAAAAATCGGCTTAGTAGGAACACTGCTTCGAACTAGTGTTCCCTCCAACTTATTGACTAACATGCTGGTGCCCAAATTTTCTCAACATAATCATGCCAAAAGCTGTAAAATAAAGTTTATGAACCCTAAATTTTGTACCAATCCAGTAATAAAGTAGACTAAAAGTTACATATCCACAAATTTGTCTACTTTTCTGAAGTTATGTTTATCAAATTATCAAAACTATTTGCCAAAAAAACAGCAACACTGATTTGCTTACAAAAATCCTAGTAAGAACACTGTGCAACATGGAGTCATGGACCCTCTTTCGTTGCGGTCGAGCTGAGTCATTATAGAGGAAATTCTTTGGCCCTGACGGAAAAGCAATTTTTTAGGATGTAAAAAACATTATACATAGTAATGACGGTTTCATACAAACTAAATTTTGCATTTTGATGTTGGTATCTCGTATAATTGCTCAACAGTTTTGATATCTTTGGAGCAGAAAATATGGGTTTAGCACTTAGTTTGATGAGAAATACTAGAGCCAAAAATACATGAGACTTATATGAAATAGAAACGTTTCGGTTTATCGTAATTCTTATCAATATTTCTGGTATTTTTCATTCTGATATTTCTGATCAAACTAAGTTTTGATATCATTGGAATATGTGTTATTTTGCCTAAATTCAGGGATGATAAAAATCATAATTTTTTCAAATAAATCAGATTTTTTAAAAACTTTGTTTTAACGTTTGGGGAAGGAATGAGGTGCAGTCTATATTTTGCTTGCTGAGCAGTGTTTCAAATAAATTTTAAAATAAAATTTAAGTCAAATAGAATTTAAATGTATTGTTAACTAGTTGATACAAAAAAACTTCACTAGTAACCTTTTTTTCAGCTAAAATGGTTTCAGGGAAATTGAATTTGTCTAAAGGCTGTAGTAAGTTAATTTGAGAAAAATAACAATTATTGTAAAATGAAAAAGTTGCTTTTTAATCAAAATATCATTGAAATTTTGCAATTTTACATTAAAATTTTATTAATATTAAGTTTCTTCTGTAGTTGATTTAAATCATGGCTTTTGTTGGCTTTTATTGTTGACCCTGCCTAAATTTTCCAGTTTTTTTGTTTTTAATGCTGGTACTGATAGTAATAATTTTTTTGTTTGTTTGTTGAAAATGCTGAGTACCACGGTCAATTCAATATTTATTGTGGTGCTTTGTCTTTCAGAATTTAATTTGAAACAAATGTGGAAAAGCCCAAATGGAACAATTCGTAACATCCTTGGAGGAACAGTGTTCCGGGAACCAATCTTGTGTAAGGTGGTACCTCGTTTAGTTCCTGGCTGGACCAACCCGATTGTAATTGGTCGTCATGCTCATGGTGATCAGGTAGACGAAAAATTTCTAATTTTTATGATCTTTTTTTATTTGTTTTGTATTGGGATTGTTAACATTGACATTTAACTCTGATAGAAAGAGTATGCTGTTAAAAGATTAGGTCGACTAAACAAGGGCAAACGTAAATTCATTCTTGGAAGATAAAAAATGCTAGTGAGCTGAAGAAAATTTACGCTTTATTTCTAGGGTCTTTTGTATTTTGACTTACAAATTAATAATTTTTGGCCAGCTCCAGTTCATGCTTTTGATACACAGCTTGTTGCTTGTTATGTGGAATAACATGTTTAGGAACTTACTTTGTACCCGAACCGAATTATTTTGTTGACACCTCTCTGAGAATGGCGAAAACAACATTAAATTGTGTGGTTCTGTAGAATAATGTGTTTGGCTCTGAATGGTCGATTTCCTTTACCTGTGTTTCAAATTATTGAGTTTTATTCATGTTTTGTGCCACAGTACAAAGCCACCGACTTCGTTGCTGCTGGCGAAGGCAAATTGGAACTTGTTTACAGCCCTGTTAACGGCGACCAAGTGCGCATGGAAGTATACGACTTCAAAGATGGCGGCGGGGTTGGAATGGCCATGTACAACACCGACAAGGTAAAAAATTAAAAAAAATAAAAATGAAGGTTAGAGCTTTCATTCTGGGAGAAATTTGCTTGCCATTGAAAAGATGTTTAGATATTTAAAGCGTTGCGGTGATGCGGGAGTGTCATTGCAGCAATGCAAGGGTTTGAGTTTGTTTAGCAGTTTGTTAATTAATTATTGACTAACGTGCCGGGTCTCGGTACTTTTCAGCTTTGCGGCATTTTGCGAGTTCGGCAAACTTGCGACTTCTAAAATGTAATTCAGGTTCTTTCTTCATTAGTAACATTAAGGATGGATTTCGTTTTAATCGGATCGTCTCGTAGGTCACATGTCCAAGCTGGCCTTTCTTCACACGGGCCGTCTGAATCTATTTGTAAATTGCAGCAATTAAATGAGCACCCCAGAAAATAGTATAATTGCAGCTTTAATGCAATGAATCAAAAAGTTTTGCAAAATGTTTGTAATATACTTCTTTGGAAACTGTTGTCATTTGGACTCCATCGTGTGCTTTTTGGCTCAACAAAATTAAATTTCACTGAATGTTTAGCAAAGCAAGATGGTTTGCAGCGATTTTTCTTTCCAACATATGTGTGCATTAATTAATATCGTTATGTTTTAGTCCATCTCTGATTTCGCTCACAGCTGCATGCAAGTAGCGCTGCAGAAGAAATGGCCTCTTTACATGAGCACCAAAAACACCATCATGAAGAAATATGACGGTAGATTCAAAGATATTTTCGAAGATATTTTTCAAAAGTAAGTAAGGCTTGTTATATTAATCTGTTGTTATTTTCGTTTGTGCAATTACACATAATTTTCATTATTGCTAAGGGAGTTGAAGTACGGGTATATTTTGCTAGCCTCGATCTACATATGTACTTAATGTCAAGCACTTGAATGCGCAAATCGAATACAGGTTTTGGTACTGGTATTTTCTTTATATTTTTATTTTTGAAAAAGTTAAATTTGTGAGATAGAGCAGGTTAAGTTTTAGACCACGGAGTGTTCAGTTAGTTCATTCCATTTTAAACTATCGAATATTAACAGTGCAATTTCACAGTTAGCTTTCTTTTGAAATGGGCTGAGAACAAAATATGAAAAATGTTAATAGTTGCTATATATTTACATTCGTAACAATGGTCGTGCCGGCTTCCACTCACATCGATAACAATAAGCTTTGATTGTAATTCAATACATTTAGTCAATGTTCACCTTTGATTGAGCAAAGGTCGTTTGTATTGGTCGATATACTCATTACTCACGCGTCTAGCCTGATAAGAAGGCTCTCAATAGATTGAGCAACAAACTGTTAACTTAATGTTTCACTTAACGATTGTTTCAGAAACTTTTAACTAGTCTGTAAAAACATGGTAAAAAGGAATGAATTGGCAAAGTCCACTCTAAACAGACCACGTAAACATATAAAGATCACGTAAACATATAAAGCATGACACTGTACGTAAAGATACAAAGTTGCTTAAAAGTATGACACTTTTTATTAAATAGATTTGCTGTTAAGCTGATGGATGGTCGAATATTATACTGAAGCTGGATTTTCTGTTTTTTGTTTGTCATTCTCCTAAATTTTTTGTGAATGACCGAAAGTAAACTAGGAAATTCCGTCAAAATGACTAAAAAAATGAAATTTTGCGTTTAAGACCTAAACTCATGTTTGCAATGATTAAAGTAACCGAATTAAACTCTGGAAACGACTGGAAAATTACGTTCAAATTCCGACATTTTACCGCAGTTTTTGGGCGAAAAAATAAGCCCAGTACTAAAAAGTGAAAATAGTATATATAATATATACTACAGCTGAGTGCCAGTAACCTGTACATAAATTTGCAATGGCACGTATTATCAAAGTAACTCTAAAACAAGTAGAGCTTTGTTTTACCATTAATATACTATTACAGCAAATATAAGGCAGCTTGCTAATACTGTATCGTAGAACTATAGGACGCCTTCACTTGTGAGGAGCAATTCTACCAAATCGTTTGAAAAACGTCCGATGACAACACAGTGAAGAAAAACGTTATCTGATATTTTAACATTTGTCAAAATTCAACGATTTGACCGCAGTTTTGCCTTAGTCTAATGATTAAGGCATGGTGTGCCAAATGTTATGGGTGTTTCGTATATTAGAGGGGGCTAACTAAAACGGGTTTGCCCGTAATTGTGTTTGAACACACTGTAAACGCGAAATTATCTTGTGCTGATAGTAATTGGAACGACCGACGCTCGCGTCGCGTGTTCCTCTGTTTTTACTCGGCCATTTTCCAACTAACGAGTGCGAAATTTCAGACTTTTGCTTATAACTCGAGAACGGTTGGGTCTAGCTGCATGAAATTTTGACTGCAGTTTGAAATTAATGAGTTGCATGTTTGTATCAAATTTCAAGGCAATAGGTCACGTGACTTCGGTTTTAGAACCCGAAAATCGCCCCGCAAGTTTGGCGTAAAAAGCGGTTTCAGTCAAAAACGGCTTAAGTGCGGCAAAAAATATTTCATAGGGCTGTATGTCTCAGGATATCCTTTCATCCCAACCAACCCACTTTTGGCCGCGATGAGGTTTATTTCTTTTTTTTTTCCTTTTTCCTTTTTTTCTTCCTAATTTTTGTACGCTCTTCTTCTCCTAAACCACAAAACATGGAAATCTAACTTTTGTGTAAAGTTGTTGAGCTGCAAATGCAATTTTTTCTCCCGAAATGTTTTTGGGCAACTCCACCGGGAACCCCCCTAAAATGGGGCCCAAAAAAAAACATTTTTTTAACGACTCAAGCTAGGGTGCTAGTTCTTTTTGATATCAGGAGATATTCAATGAACAAATATTTTGACATAGTTTGGGGGTGCCACCCACCCGGGGACCCCCCAAAAATCAATTTTTTGAATGGCTCAAGTTAGAGTTCTACTTTTTTTTGATATCAGTAGATATTTAACAGACAATCATTTTGACATAGTTTGGAGGTGCCACAAATGGACCCCCCAAAAATCAATTTTTTGAACGGCTTAACTTAGAGTGCCAGTGTTTTATGATATCAGTAGATATTTAACAGACAAATATTTTGACATAGTTTGGGAATGCCACCCCCCTGGGGACCCCCCAAAGATCAATTTTTAGAACAGCTCAACTTGGGTGCCAGTCTGTTTTGATATCAGCAGATATTTAACAAACAAATATTTTGACATAGTTTGGGGGTGCCCCCCCCCGGGATCCCCCAAATAGACCCCCAAAAATCAATTTTTGAATGGCTCAAGATAGGGTACCAGTGTTTTATGATATCAGGAGATATTTAACAGACAAATATTTTGAAATAGTGTGGGGGTGCCACCCCACCGGGGATCCCCCTAATGGACTTCCCAAAAATCAATTTTTTTAATGGCTCAACTTAGAGTGCCAGTGTTTTATGATATCAGTAGATATTTAACAGACAAATATTTTGACATAGTTTGGGGGTGCCACCCCTCCCCCCGGGGCCCCCAAATGGACCCCCCCCAAAGATCAGTTTTTAGAACAGCTCAACTTGGGTGCCAGTCTGTTTTGATATCAGCAGATATTTAGCAAACAAATATTTTGACATAGTTTGGGGGTGCCACTCCCCCGGGGATCCCCCAAAGACCCCCAAAAATCAATTTTTGAACTGCTCAAGCTAGGGTGCCAGTGTTTTATGATATCAGGAGATATTTAACAGACAAATATTTTGACTCTACTTTTCTGGAGGTTCCATAATCAGATATTTTTGAGTAATTGCTGATTTTACGGTAGACAAAAAGTACTTTTGAGCGTCACAGCATTAGCTATGCGTCGGTTGTTCACTGGGTTTACTGGCAAACTTCCATCTAGTTGCGTTGGGCAAGTGCTCAAAAAGTGCTGCTTCACGCGTTTCAGGCACTACAAGAAAGACTTCGATGCGAACGGAATGTGGTACGAACATCGTTTGATCGACGACATGGTTGCTCAAGTGCTCAAGTCATCAGGCGCATTCGTGTGGGCCTGCAAGAACTACGACGGCGACGTGCAATCAGATATTCTTGCTCAAGGTCAGTCGGTTGACGTCGCATTTAACCGCTCAAAACAAATAGGTCGTGCGACGCAGTTGCTAACTTTGTGTGACCTTACGTACCGGTATGCGTGTATTTGACTAATGATCATTATACTGGTGCAGTATAGTGAGATTGATATTCACTCTATTGCTGTGCTTTCAATTGGACGATTTTCTAACCAACGTAAAAAGAATAAAAATCTTTTGCATTTAACATATTCGATTTTTTGTACTTAAAATTCTACTCGACATGTTATAGCTTTAAAATTTTTTTTATACTCCACAATGACTGTCGCTTGTAATTCGACTTGTGAGCTACGGCTTTTGAGGGATGTAACGCCTGTCCTACGTTGAAGAATGTCGCTTCAAAACTGGTTGATGTCTCTGGTTGTTGCTGCATGAGTTCGAATCCCATCCTTAGTTGATTTTTTTTTTTGGCTACCGGGGCTGATTCAGCTTGTGACTTTACGTCCTCTATCATCTTGAACAGGGGTCGGCAACCTAGGGCCCACCAAGAAATTTTATCCGGCCCGCGACCTTTTAAGTCCGGCCCGCGGTTCTATAGATCATCCACCTCGCTCATTTTCTATGAAACCCACGCGTAGCTTTTGGATATCGGAAATCTAAAACCACCTCAAATTGCGGCGAAGACCTGTTTTGGGGGTTTTCAATAATTTGGCGGAAAATTGCCTAATTTATGAAGTTGACTTCGTTTCAGAGATTATTGCGGCCCGCTAGAGCCTTGCTGGGCCAGGACGTTGTTCGCTAGGGCGAAAAGGTTGCCCACCTTTAATCTAGAAGTTATTGCATTGCTTGCGTTTAGAAGAATAGAAATACGTCTATTGCTTCCTTTAGTGGTTAGGTAGGTAGAATGAATATTGTCGTTTGTTTGACCAAGCAAAAGAGCTTTAGTCAAACTCGCGCACTGGAAAAACCACATTAGGAAAATATTTCAAGGAAATGGAAAGTTTTTGTTTTTTAATAGGATTTGGTTCACTTGGTCTGATGACCAGTGTTCTGGTTTGTCCGGATGGTAAGACTGTGGAATCGGAAGCCGCCCATGGCACTGTGACAAGACACTACAGGGAGCACCAGAAAGTAATGATTTACATTGTACTTCAACTTTTAAACTCGCGCTTCTGGGCTTACCGTTCGAGTTGAACCTTACTAACCAGTGAGCCAAAAAAGATAGATAAATTGCTTCGTTTTTTTTCGGGCGCTTAGAGTCCTGTTTTTCTTTTCGTCTTTCTGATTTCCACAAGCAAGGCTCCTGAACCAGAGCAAATACCATTTTTGTATTTTCGACGAAACCACCGTTCGGCTGTACAAGGGTCCTGGGTACGATTTGTATTTACGAATATGTTTATTTACTGGTGATTGCGCCAGCACACTATACTACACAATACAAAATAAAAGATTTAATGCGATCTAATCCGATTTATCAAATTTTTGAATTTGCAGGGCAACCCGACCAGCACCAATCCGATTGCTTCAATCTTCGCCTGGACCCGTGGTTTGGAACACAGAGGAAAATTGGATGGCAACCCTGATCTGATCAAGTTCTGTCAAACCCTTGAGAAAGTTTGCGTCGACACTGTTGACAACGGCGTTATGACAAAGGATTTAGCTGGCTGCATACACGGCTTGCAAAAGTCAGTTCGAATTTAAGTTTTAATTCTTAACACTACGCCTTGTTGGAATTTGATTCATTCTTATTGTTGTTTTTTTAATTGGGTCGTAGCAAAACAGAGCTAATCTTAAGTTGAATTTAAGGGGAAAAATGTTGATATGATAATGCGAGAATCAGGTTTTTATAAAATGCTGTGATTCCAGCGGGAAGGGTTTAAAATAAATGAAAACTGAATGACAGACATTCGGGCAGCTAAAATTTAATGGCTAAAAAGTGTACACTATGAGCAGAAATTTTGATTTTGCCCTTAGTGTCCAAAAGTCCAGTTTTCAACCGTTAAGTTTTAGCTGCCTGAATGTCTTTCGAACAGTTTCGTCCATGTAAAAGACAATTGATTAAATGGAACTGCGAGCTGTGTGTTTCAAATACTATAACTTAGGATGTACCTTTGTTGTCTATGCAATGAGTTTCAATGTGACATTGCCAAGCTTTCAAAGAAAGTTGAATGTGCTGTAGTGAAAATTATATCCAAACATTTTAATTTAAATCAATCAATCCGGTTTTAATTTGTGTGAATATTGAAAGAGCATTAGATAAACATTATTAACAATCCAGAGTAGGAGGGCTGGAAATTGACCTGCCGGTCTTTGAGGGAAACGGCCGCCTACTTGTATGTTGTCCGGCTATCATATTTTCAAAGCGTACCCTTTTAGCTTTTCGATTTGCTATCTCTCAGGGTTGCAACTCTCCCCGAATCCTTACTTGAATTCACGGTCGTGAAGAAAAAGAATAAAGGAACGCAGCGCGAATCGAACTCAAGCGTGAGACTTATCAGACACGCACCCTAACCGCTAGACCACAGAGACAAGGCTGCTGCATTGTCAAAATGTATTTAAATCCAAAAAAAGAGAGAAACAAGCGATAAATTGTGAATATATTGAATATTGATACACTTCGTTAAAATTCGTCCGGCTATGCAAAGGTGACTAGCAATCCGGCAGTAACGAATTGCTCGTGCTTTATCTAACAAGTGTTTTGGCATAGATGGTAAAATACTTAATATTATTAATATATTTAGTATAATCAATCTTTACCGGCCAGTTGGTCGAGCGGTAACGCGTTCGTCTCTGGAGCGGGAGGTCTGAGGTTCAAATCTTGGGCCGGTCAAATCGGACACAGTGTTGCCAACGGCTCGCCGCCGCTGCGACATTTCTTTGAAAGGAGCTGTGTTGCCCGGGCGCAGTGACGCGGAGATGGGCCCCGCCAACTCGTTACACGCTTCGGCGTAATCCAGCGAGTATAATGAAAGATTTTATTTTGATTTGATAATTTATCTTTAATTTCAAAGCTGTCTTAGAGTAGCAATTTTGAGAAATAAGACTTTTATGTTCCTGTTTATTTTTCAGTGTCAAATTGAATGAGCATTATGTGATCACTACCGATTTCTTGGAAGCTGTCGAAAGTGGATTGAAGAAGTCACTTGCGTAAGGCGAAAGCTCTTAGTTGCAAAGTTCACCGTTTAAGCTTGTCGATTGTGATTAGAAAATCCCTATCAAGCCTATTCATTCGAAAAATTTGTTTGAATCTTTAGCTTTCTACTATTTTAAGTGTTTAACTTTTGCCAATTCAGCTTAAAGCAGTACATAATCAAGCTTCGTAATAGTCAAGTGCGATTTCTATGTGCCTGCGGTGCTTTTACCTTCTATTTCTGTCGCATATATTGTGGAAGACATTTTGCCTTTTTTTCTACCTTCTTAAAAACACTGCAAGTTCTCGTACTACATTATTTATTGTTGAAATTCGTGAAAATCGACATTTGGTGAATTAAGTGGCTTAGTAAAAATTATTGCAGATTCCATGTGTGTAAAGCTACATTGCATAATGCTCGAGGACGAAAGCATAAGAGTGAAAAATAGGTTCTTTAAAAGTCGTGGATAACCGATCAGTTGATCGAGTGGATAAAGCGTCTGCTATTGAAACCGTTGACTCTTGAACCTGATTCGATTCCCAATTTCTGGTTTGGTCAATTGATTTAATCAAAGACTAAAAATCCTCTGTTTGTCGTTCAGCACTGAAAGAGACAGATCTGTCGTCTCCACCGTGTGTGAAACACAGGTGGCAGCTTGACCCGTAAGACCTAAAAGATCCATCTGCGTTCTCCTGACTGAGGCAACGTGATAGTAAATAAGGACGTAATTACAAAGTTGCCCATACCATTTGCCGAACATGATGGTGACGATCGGGTGTCTGTTTAAATTCAAAATCATCTAACTGCCCGGACTCCATAATTTTCCTGACTGTTTAGCAAGAATTTACTGACTTAGAAAACTGCTGAAGCTCAAGTGGTTTGATCCTATTTCGTCTATTTCGACTCAAATTGTTCTCCAACAAACACTAAATCAGTATCTAAGTGGTAGAAGGTTCAGCTGCTAATTGGACAATCCCGTTTACTGAAAAAAACATCGACTCTAGATCTCAATTTCAAGTTGAAGTTACGCATTTTTGACTTTTCAGTAAAATAACTTTATCATTTCAGGAAAGAAATGCAAGCCGAAAGTCAAGTCAGACAGATAAGATGAAGATGATAATCAAGTTAGACAAGTTTCAGACCAGAAATTTGTATTCATTGATTGCTGATCATGCTACGTTACTCAAATCCTGTGTAATGGACAATTTGGACTCTTACCCCCGACTCCTTGCCTCACTTGTGGCTAAGCCTGTTGACGGTAATAGGACATAGTTTTAACAAACCGACTAAAAAATTTTGTACTGACCTGGACAACGCTGTTTCGAGCTGTCAGCTTTCAGCAGCAGCCTTGAATGATTTGCAGAGAGACTATTGAGTTTGAAAAATTTAAATTCCAGAATACGAAGCTGCTAAGGATTATGGAAACGGGTAAATAAAAAAACTTCCGTACTGCACAGTTCTACAGCACCGGTTTGCGGTATTTACTGCTATCGATGTTAGATTTTCGATAAAAATAAAATTATTGACAAAATTACTGTCATGGTGCAGGTCAATATCATTTTAGTTCGAACCATCTCGAAACGTTGCAAGCTTCGTCTTTGCAATAACGATCCAAACAAATTACGATTTCGCCAGTTTTGAGCAGGATTGTAACGTTCTCGGCAGGGCGGCAGTAGTTGCAACTTGCCGGCAGTTTAGTTTCATCCAGCTTGTATATTTCTCGTTGCGCAGATCGCAGTAGCCTTCAGCTGCCCAAACCGAGCAATCTTCTAAATGATCGTTGTTTAATGATCTTCTAAATGATCGTTGTAGCCTTCAACTGAAAAATTAAAAAAAAAACACTGTACTTAGTGGACTTGCGATATACTGTAGATTGTGTATTAGGCCTAGTGTATTGGAGCGAACGTGGCTGGAATCCGAATTATATCTTACCAAGGTGTTAATGGGGGTCCATTTTTAAGCACACAGGATTTAAATACTGCAATTTCCGTTAAACTTGGGTAGTTCTTTAAAGAATTAGTGCTTCAAGCATTTCCTAGATTTTATAAAAGTTGTGTTGCTTACAGAACGTGTATTCGTGTAAGCAGCTTGACGAAGAAAAACGACGTTTCATTGCTGTGTGCCAGTACCGAAGTACTATTGCTCTATTACGTAAAATCTAATTTAGTTGTCAACAATGGAACAGATAAGAAACTTGAAACACTTTTTCTTAATTTGTTGGCTATGCAGGCCTGCTGGTAGACAGTTACAAGTACTATAAAAGCAGTCTTGTACCGGTGTAGATGAAGGAAAAGAGTAATATTTGGAACAAGTGACAGGAAATTCAAAATTGCCAACTGAAAATATCAACGAGTACCAGATGGTTAGCCCTTCCTTATAGTTCAAGAAAGGGTTAACTATACAGTAGTAGTTCATAATAATTCACGTCGTTGGGTGGATAAGCTTAACGATTTTGAAACCGGAAGCTTTTAGTATCGCGTTAAGCGATTTTCACAAACCTATAAGCACTTACAGAGCCACATGTTTTTTGTTTCTTGAAATTTTTATTTCGATAAATTCACTTGCTGAAATGCATCGTACCGTTGAAACGGTCTCTTGAAAACAACGGCCTAATTTTTACGTCCTAATCGCCGTAACGAAAATTAAAACTAAAATCACAAATCAAATGAATATTTTGAATCTACTACAATTCTTCAGAAACCGCCTAAAAATGATAAAGATGCGACCATAGTTGGGCACGGTACTTTCTAAAAGTACCACGTTACCGGTACTTGCTGGAAAAAAGTACCGTCGGTAGCGGTACTATTTTTAAAAAGTACTGTGGTACTCAGTGGGACACTTTTTGATGATTCAACTTAATTGTCTTAGAATCTTAAAGAACGTTTGTGCAAAAAATTTGATTTTTTGTGAAAACAGCACGACAAACCAAGGGTACTAGCAACCATTTACATTCAGATAAATCAGCATCTCAAATTGATACTCAATTCCGTCACTTAACCCAACTCTTTGGGGTTTTAACCGTATTTTACACTCGGGGGACGTTTTTGCCCCCCTCTCGGTTTTTTCGTGATAAATCCCATACGAAAAAAATTTTTTTTCGAATCAAGTTGACTTTGAGTCAAATTTCATCACAAATAACTCTTCTAAAAATTTCAAGTTGCGAAGGTAACGGGAAGTTCCCCGATTTTGAGGTTTTCCGAAGTCATTTTTCAGAAATTTGAGCATTTTTGGCCAATATTTAACTTAACGTACGCCATTAATCGTTTTTGTGGCGTAACCAAGTTGACTTGGTATCAAAAACAAAACTAGATGTGTAAAATTTGAACCGCCTGTATCGTCTTCGCAAAAATGACATTATTCATGAACTCGAAACCACTAAAACATTTAGGTCAATACCAACCCGCATGCCGAATTTGGTAATTTTGGGTTTAGGAGTTGGATAGGGGGAGCATTTTTGCACCCCCCCCCCCCCTGTGTAAAGTGACGGTGGGCACAAATAACATATCAAAGCGCAACGCAAAATGCACATATTAATTTTTTTAATTTCTGAAGCGCAGCGCAACTTCCGTAATGAACTTTTTGATTCAGTTGAAGCGCAGCGCAATTGCGGAACGGCATTTTCGTACCAAGTTAAAGTGCAACTTAACTTCCGCAATTGAAATTCCACAACACAATGCAAATACTGCATTTTTTCCGATTTGAGACAAAAAAAGAGCAAGTAATTACTAAAGGAGGTCGACATTTATTATACTTGCGATTGAAATGGAACATAATTAAGTTTAATGTATAGATTTACGCTATTAACCGAAAAAAAAAAAATTGAAAGCGGAACAAATTTTAAAGACTTTAGTCCGCAACGCAACTTCCACAATGTTTAAAAATAAAAAATTGAAGCGAAACGCAACTTTCGCAGTTGCAAAGGTTGCGGAAGTTGCGCTTTTCCTACCTCTGCCTTTGGCCAAATATCCCGTGTAAAATGATGTTAGTGTGTCTTTTCCTACAGAGAACACTCGTTCGACCGCTGGCCTTGAAGGCAGTGCAGTGTTATATTTATACCAAATAAAGAGATTTTTCAGCGCATCTGTGTAAAAGTTAGACAGTTGATAAACTAATTTGCCGTTGAGGGTTTTAATCGACGAAATTTTCAAAAATCTTTGTAGCACTTGTTCGGCAAGTGTGTTATTGCTTGGTTTGCATAAAAAATTAAAAAGTTCACCCGAATGTTCACTTTCGTTCATATCGCTGCTCTCATCAGAAGTATCTTGCATTTCCAACTTCTCTTGCAACAACTTAACCACTTAGGCTTTAACCGCGGTTGCTGCATTCCTTTGTACTCTAAGATGTTTCATCGTTTTCGTCTTCCGTTGTCATCATAGATAGTACGGAGCTGCGGATGGATATATGTTGCAATTGATACTCGTTGTTGGCTAGCACACTTTCAACCTTTCTTTGCTGCGAACCGTAACGGTATGTTTCGGAAACATTTGTTTGTTTCACTCCAAGAGAGAGATAGTTTAATTTTCAGTCGATAAGTGTAACTAAAAACTAAAAATATCGAATACTTTTAAAAAAGTACCGCGGTACCAGTATTTCCGTACCATTTTTGAAAAAGTAACGTAGGTATCGGTACCGGTACTAAAGTACCGCGTACTTTTGTACTCGGTATTGCCCACTAGGGTGGAGTGAAAAAAAAATTTTTTTGGAAATTCAAAAAAGTGTAGTTTGGAAATCCTGGCAAATGGTCTAAAAATAAAAAAAAATCAACTTGAGCCAGTTGCCACCTACCATGGGCTGGCTACCCCCCCCCCAAAAAATTGGTCGCGGGGGTAAAATGGCCATAAAATCATGTTACTTGATAACCGCTAGTCGTAGATTTATAGCTCAAAAGTTGCAGAATCATCATGTTTCTATGAGTGCTAAGAGGACTTTTTTGTCTATTTCAATCATAAAAAAAGTTACAGTCAAAAAACTAGTTTTGGCAGGTGTAACATAGCTTTTTTTAAGGATTAAGTAGACGTAGGCTTACGTCTACTTAATCCTTACAAATTTTTAAAGATTTTTTTCTTTGTAGATAAGTAATTACGTGCTTAGTACTATTAATGAAATAACTTGATAACCACCGTAGTTTATAGCTATGACAACCAGGCGAAGTGCAAGCAACGTTAAAGTTTTACATAGTGGATACACTTTCACTGGAAGTAAAAGCTTTCCATCCGGAATACTACCCACCAAATGTCAAGTGTTAGAGAGGATCATCCAATTCGAAAATTTTAGAACTGTGGGCGTTGCAAATGATGTTGCTAAAGAAATACATGACAGATGGGTGTGGTGTAATGTTTATCCATTACATTACTTAACTATATCTAAAAAAGTACAGGCACTGGTGGTAGCTTACAGCAAACTTGATCGGTATCCCAAGAAAAAACGTGGAGCATCTTTTTGGAAAAAGAAGCGGAGTTCTAGTCAGATATAGATAAGTTGTTCGACGTGTTTTGCAATGACAATGAACAACGAAGACGTTTGGAAAAAGACCACAAGTTGCGAATGACTGATGAAGATTTTGTATTTTATGAAGATCAAAAGAGTCGGCGTATTGGAAAATGTTTAGATGTAGCTTTGCCTTTGACCTCATCTGACCAAAAATTTATACGACGTTCAGAATCACATGTCAATGCCCCAAGTTCACAATGCCAAAATGAAATTATTACTCTGTCAACTACTGATTATGTCTCGGAGTCCGAATCTTTGGCATCAACAAGCACAGACACATCACAATCATCTGCAGTTTCTCAGTTCTTAGCGGAAATGCCAAATCCATCCATTCAAAATCGCAAAAAATGGCCAAACCTTGCCAGAATTTGTGAACGCTACCAGCTATCGGATAGAGCAGCTGCTGCAGTTGCTAACAGTGTCCTAGTGGATGTTGGTTTAGTTACTGAAGATGATAAAACACGCATCATTGATCGTAGTAAACTACGAAGAGAGCGTGAAAGATGCCGAAACGAAATCCGGAGCGAAGAGCAACAAAACTTTGGATTGGTGAACGCAGTGTATTTGGATGGCCGCAAAGATGCAACCCAAATTGTTGCACAAGGTCCAAATGAGAAGCATTATCGGTCTGTTCAACTGCGGAAGAACATTAAACAGTAGTTGGTGAGCCAGGAAGTTATTACCTTACTCACTTTTCTCCTGAAGATGGCAAAGGTAGAACAATTGCCCAAAAGTTGTTTGATTCTTTCAGTGGTACGGAATTGGAAGGCAAGCTTGCAATAGTTGGCACTGACGGTACTGCTTCTATGACCGGCAAACACAATGGATGCATTCGAAGTTTAGAAGAATTATTACAGAGACCTGTTCAGTGGGTTGTGTGTTTACTACACACAAATGAACTTCCCTTGCGACATGTGTTTGCTGCTTTGGATGGGGCAACAAGTGGTCCAGATACATTTGCCGGACCAATAGGTAAAAAAATACAGGGTACTGTATCAAGTTGGCCAGTTACTCAGTTTAAGCAAGTGTTCGTCCCTATTTCTTCTTTTCCAAAACTTCCACCTCATGTCATTAATGACCTGAGTACAGATCAATACTACGCTTACAAAATCTGATTGGCAATTATAACTGGTAATTGTGATGATGATCTACAATATTTGGAAGTTGGCCAAGTGGTGCATTCAAGATGGTTGACTTTGGGTTGTAGAATTTTGCGGTATTACGTGTCACTTGATGAACCACCTCAGAACTTGGAAATTTTAGTTAACTTTTGTTTAACTGTTTATTTTCCCACTTGGTTTGAAATCAAGTTATACAACCAACTAACACATGGTTCTAAAGTTTTTTTCAACTTGATCAAAAGAATTAACAGTCTGACAAAATCAAGATCTTCGACAAGTAGCTCAAAATGTTGTTCAAAGAAATGGATATTTTGGCCATCCAGAAAGCATTTTGATCGCAATGTTTCGAGACAAGGGCGTGAATCACGTTCTTTCACTTCGCAAGAACGACACCTCAGTTCGTTTATTTCACCTTCCTACTTTAAACTTGGAAGCAGACACATACTATGAGTTGGCTGATTTGGAAATTTGTCAGCAACAACCTCCAGCTATTAGACATTTGTCCGATTCTGAAATTGAAGACTGTCGAATGAAACCCTTAATTTTACACCATCCATGCCACAATCAAACTATCGAAAGACATGTCAAATTGGTTACGGAAGCATCAGCACAAGTCACTGGATTTGAAAGAAGAGACGGACTTATTCGCCAAAAAATTAGATCTCGCAAATTGTTAAAAAAGTTTGACACTAAAATGCAATTTTCGTAAAATGTTTTTATGTTGTGTTGACTGTTGTTAACACATCTATGTTTGCCAGCCTCGCACTCACTTTTGTTGTGCACTTCGCATTACTACAGTAATATGTTGTACGACATACCCCTAAAATCAAATTTCTTAGCAAGTTACGAATTGCAAGAGTTCATGTTAACTAGTAGTGAATCACAATTCTCTATGATGCAATTTTAGCATGAAAAACCGGTTTCTTGACTGTAACTTTTTTTATGATTGAAATAGACAAAAAAGTCCTCTTAGCACTCATAGAAACATGATGATTCTGCAACTTTTGAGCTATAAATCTACGACTAGCGGTTATCAAGTAACATGATTTTATGGCCATTTTACCCCCGCGACCATATTTTGGGGGGGTAGCCAGCCCATGGTAGGTGGCAACTGGCTCAAGTCGATTTTTTTTAATTTTTAGACCATTTGCCAGGATTTCCAAACTACACTTTTTTGAATTTCCAAAAAAAATTCTTTTCACTCCACCCTATTGCCCACCTCTGGATGCGACCAAATTAATAGAAAAAGATTTAAAAACAGAAAACAATGTGCTAGTCAAGTTTCTAACATTTCTTGATTTTCTTGCAAATGATATCCGGCGCTTAAAAATTCCTGAATGATAGAAACCACATAATTTTACTTACTATAGCTTTTGTTTTAACGACATTGATGGCTACCTATTTAGTGCAGTCGCCAGTAGCATTCACGAGCACCCAAAAAATGTGTTTTTTTTACCTATAGTTTCGGAATCCTGAATAAACGTACTTTTGGAATCGCCAATGTTTCCACCCAATTTCCGGTTGTTTTGGCGGAAATCGGGGATTCCCCGTCGAAATGTTGTTGACTTTTTTCGCTGAGGTAGGGTTGATTTTGATTCTAAAAATCGTATTTCTGTATGAAGTAGACAGTCGATTTTAGGTTCAAACGAAAGAGGAAGATAATTGCAAACTTTTCATCAAGAAATTTTTGGTTTGTTTTATCATGACGTCACGATATGGCTGATTGATTCCAAATTTTTACAAAAAATTTTTAATCAGGGTGCAGATCGTTAGTTATTACAGCTAAAGTTGACGGAATAATGTCGTGAAAGTAGCAACGTCGATAAACCAGTTTCTTACCGACAAAATGAAACCAAAGTGACATCTTTATGACGCCATTAGACAAAATTACGTAGTAAAATGCAAAACCGAATAGACGCGCTTTTCAAACAAATTGCACGTGACAGCGAGTATTTTGATCGCGGCGCTGCGGTTTTCGTAGCAAAACATCAAAGAAAATCAGTTTCACGTCGCAAACGCACCAAATGACGTTTGTATTAACACTTTTTTACTGTGTGGATGCATGAAGATAAACTCTGTTCAAAATTTAAGAACAAAATAAGAACATTTATTCCTAAAGTGAAATACGTAGAACTAATTTAATAGTTCACAGACACATTACGTCTTACAATCCTACTTCATTTGACAACACCTTAATGCTGTCTCCACATCGAAATGGGTAATTGCTTCAACCCCTAGTGACGCAGGTGAGGCGGAGCCCCCCCCATCGTGGGAGCATTCCCGTGTTTCGAAGTCAACTGACTTCGTCATCAGTGTTGTGATTCCTCATCAGTGTTGTGCAAAATAAGAACAGTTTTATGCTCAGTGCAAGAAAAACCTTTAAGAATTTTTTTTTTAATTTATTGCTATTTTGTGGCAAAAAATGACATTGCAATAGCAAATGTTCAGGCACATTGTTTTGAAAAGTGATAAAGTTGGTAGAGTAAGAATAAACCTGTATATAAACGGTGTTCTATCATTTTCTTGTGAAAAAGTATCAAATTTTTGCAGAAAACAATATTGCCACCAGCAAAAAAGCGTGAATAAGCTTATCTAGATGTTTTAATTTTCTGTGATGTCCTGAGCGGACTTCTTGTTCGCAAAAGTGTCTTTTAATATAACTGAAGAATTGTAAGTTACAAAAGATATTTGATTATGGTTCATACAAAAAATACTTGTAAGGAAAAGCGAAATGCTGTCACCACGCATAATCCGTCACAAAATCGTAAGTTGATGGGCGAAGGAGCTAAAAAATTTTTTGGGGGGGTTGTTAAGAAAAGTGAAGGCTTTGCATTCGGAGATATTAACCAATTTTTACAGTTAAAACAGCACTAAATCCATTTTGGGGGATACAATTATTCACATAAACCCTATTCACCTTACGCTAAAATGGAAATGTTTATCACTTCAGTTCGATTTAGTGTTGTTGAGATCATCTCATTCAAAATATAAAAAAGATTTTGTTGAAAAGGCACTCCTAGCGATGATTACTTCCAGGAGTAAAACAGTCTGTTAGGTTTTAACTTTTTACTGTTGCTGTAAGGTGTACGGTAATGAGCTTGCAGTATACGTCGGAACCTACACATGCTAGCTTATAGTGGCCGAACTAGAGGTTTGAACCAGGAGACAAAGAACACTTAACTAGAAATTCGCTCCACATTTTTCTGTCAATTTTAAATGAAGAAAAAAGGACTTCACTGAAGATTCGTTGCTTTTTCCGTAAAATCTAGTTGAAGTCTAAAAAAGGACTTGACCGAAAATCCGTTGCTTTTTTTTCCGTTGAGTTTCAGATGAAGACTTCTTTTCGCTCTTGTCGTTTTGTTTTCCCCCATGAATTTGTTGCCATAATTATTAGTTATAAAGGGCTTACATCTGGAGGAAAATGTCTCCCTGCCCCCCTTCCCCGTCAGTTACGCCAATGATACTAGCCCCTACTATTTATTCACTTTTTTATTTGCTAAAACACTCGAGGTTGCGAATACGGGAAAAGCAGTTTGTTTGTAGGGTTTCAAAATTTTATTTTGACGCGTACTGTCTTTTAAATAGATTTACTTACTTTTTAATACAGTAGATTCAGATTGGAAAAAAATTATTAAAGACAGTGTAAAATTAAAACTCAAACCAAATTGCCTTGTATGCAAATGACTTTGACTGTGATCTACATCTCAAAAAGTGAGAACGATTTTAAAATGACTGATTTTACCAAATACCTTAGGAAAAGGAGAAAACAATATCGATCAGCAAGCTGGTCGATGATCACAACACCACAGGAATTGCACTGGTGAGCATCCGCGACCGGTTTCGTCCTTGTTCAAGGAACTCATCAGGCGGAAGAACAACGAGAAAACCAAATTAAGCGATGCAGCGACGGAGAACAGAGCTTGCAAACCGACATTGGTATGGTTCCCCGCCAGCAGTTGCAATATCTATGGTACCTTTGTGGTTTCCTTGGTGGTTATGTAGTTAAATACCTTTGGATTGCTAAAATGATTTATGGTGTCAGAGGCGTCTACGAAATTTCACATAACTATTACTTTAGCAAAAACCGTTCAGCAGCAGCAAGTCTGTTTGCAATTAATAATGGCTTTCCTATAGTACAGTTTATGTGTCAGCCTTTTTTAAACATCTTCGGCTAAATTATTTTGGAACAATCTACAAATTTTGTCTGTCAGAGAAGACCGCTTCTTTATACCCCTTAATAAGTCTAACGGAATTTCAGCAGCTGCTGAGAGCTCCGCTCCCTAATCCCTTCCGTGGTTTTGGTTCCTCTGGTGTATTAACATGATTGACCAACCGACCTATTATTTAAACTCATTGTAGCGGACGTCACTACTTTGTGTAAAAATTAAGTAAAGAGCCATACGAGACTTTACTTGATTAGGGTTCCTCTTACAAAAAAGCTTCACGATTGCACTCGCCAGCTTTCTTTCTACCGGCTGCTCTTTGAGAGTAGCCCATAGCTATACCTTGCAAACCCCTGGGATCATTTGCTTAATTATTTATTTTGCATCGGGTCAGTAAATTACAATCAAATTCGTCAAACGGGTGTATACGTTACCGAGAACTTGAGTTAAGACAATTTCAGGCAGGTGGGCATGCACTATACTCACTTACGTACTGTGCCAGGGTCATCAGGCAAGAAACCTGCAGTTTGGTTCGAGGTGCCCAAAATTCGTCCAGGAGCATGATAGAGTAGTAAAAAATAGTTCAACGCCGCTAGTTCTATTATTAGCCACATGCCTTCAAAAAATTTGGATCTTGTACCCATTCGTTTAACAAAATTATGGTAGCACGCATTTTGAAGCCAAAAGCCTTCCAAAACCTTTTTTTTATAAGAACCTAAATTTTGGGTTGAGGCTGGCTATTCTTAAATTTTCACGAATTTTTTGCCTCATTTGTCCTTAACTTTACTGGAGAATAAACTACACAAATTATTCTTTTGATTAAAATTTGTCTTTTATGATTGGTCATGCTTACTCTTAGGCAAATTAACAATGGTAATGCCGAGAAGCATAGCAAAAAACTGCTGATTACTTGCAAAAATGCTTTATAAAAGGTTTTATTACTTATCTTCAGCTTCCCATAGTTTTCAGTCACGTTCAAAATACGTTAAAAAGAGTACCTGGGTTATTTTTCTAAGTGAATTGGCTAAGGGGAGGGGGGCTTCAACCTAATCTCGATAATTACGTCATTGTAGTCAAATGTCACGCTTACGTAACACGCCTATGTATGCGCTCAATGATTTCACACAATTACCGGTACTTCTAATTTGTTTAAAGGATTGACACCTTGTGGATGATACAGATCATGGTCACAAAAAAGCTGTATAGACTCCGGTTCGATCCCCAATGGAACTAAACTATAAAAACTGGAATTCACAGCTCTGTTACTTGACGATCAAAAGAGATGTAATGTGTAGCATTCATTACTTGTGGTAAACAGGTGGGTAGATGGCAATTGGACACAAAGACTGCAAGTTCTTTTGTTATCTCTTGATCAAAGCAAAGTGGCATTGATAAAATAATTACCTGATGTTGTAGATATTTTCTTTGCAAGATTTTTACGTTTTAATATTCTTAGATAGAAAAGACCACAATTTTTTGCATATGCAGAGCAATTTGATTTGAAAATTGTGCACTACTTCACACAAATAATCAAATATCTTTTATAACTTACAATTCTTCAGTTATATTAAAAGACACTTTTGCGAACAAGAAGTCCGCTCAGGACATCACAGAAAATTAAAACATCTAGATAAGCTTATTCACGCTTTTTTGCTGGTGGCAATATTGTTTTCTGCAAAAATTTGATACTTTTTCACAAGAAAATGATAGAACACCGTTTATATACAGGTTTATTCTTACTCTACCAACTTTATCACTTTTCAAAACAATGTGCCTGAACATTTGCTATTGCAATGTCATTCTTTGCCACAAAATAGCAATAAATTAAAAAAAAAATTCTTAAAGGTTTTTCTTGCACTGAGCATAAAACTGTTCTTATTTTGCACAACACTGATGAGGAATCACAACACTGATGACGAAGTCAAGTTGACTTCGAAACACGGGAATGCTCCCACGATGGGGGGGCTCCGCCTCACCTGCGTCACTAGGGGTTGAAGCAATTACCCATTTCGATGTGGAGACAGCATTAAGGTGTTGTCAAATGAAGTAGGATTGTAAGACGTAATGTGTCTGTGAACTATTAAATTAGTTCTACGTATTTCACTTTAGGAATAAATGTTCTTATTTTGTTCTTAAATTTTGAACAGAGTTTATCTTCATGCGTCCACACAGCAAAAAAGTGTTAATACAAACGTCATTTGGTGCGTTTGCGACGTGAAACTGATTTTCTTTGATGTTTTGCTACGAAAACCGCAGCGCCGCGATCAAAATACTCGCTGTCACGTGCAATTTGTTTGAAAAGCGCGTCTATTCGGTTTTGCATTTTACTACGTAGTTTTGTCTAATGGCGTCATAAAGATGTCACTTTGGTTTCATTTTGTCGGTAAGAAACTGGTTTATCGACGTTGCTACTTTCACGACATTATTCCGTCAACTTTAGCTGTAATAACTAACGATCTGCACCCTGATTAAAAATTTTTTGTAAAAATTTGGAATCAATCAGCCATATCGTGACGTCATGATAAAACAAACCAAAAATTTCTTGATGAAAAGTTTGCAATTATCTTCCTCTTTCGTTTGAACCTAAAATCGACTGTCTACTTCGTACAGAAATACGATTTTTAGAATCAAAATCAACCCTACCTCAGCGAAAAAAGTCAACAACATTTCGCCGGGGAATCCCCGATTTCCGCCAAAACAACCGGAAATTGGGTGGAAACATTGGCGATTCCAAAAGTACGTTTATTCAGGATTCCGAAAATATAGGTAAAAAAACACATTTTTTGGGTGCTCGTGAATGCTACTGGCGACTGCTCTAATTCTTTGCTTCCTGTTCTAAGTCATCAAGGTAGCAACAAAACTGATTTTATTGTTGTGTATAAAACGATTATAATGCTCATTGCTCATGTCGCATATAACAATTAGTGAAAAGCATTTACATCGTGTCTACAATAAGCTTTTGCCATCCCTGGCTTTTGCCCCAAGTCATGCAAGTTATTACAATGTTGGTCCGTTATGTATGGCCAAACTTACCAGAGAGTAGTAAATATTTTAATCAACGAATAAAAATTTGAATTGAGATAAGTCCAACGTTATTTTTATTTGGTGCAAAATTTACGTGCATTTTAATGCTTTACCTATATTTTAATATTCCTTTCGAATAATGATCAAAAGTATGGAGCTCTCCAGAGCAGTGACATTTTAACACTAATGAGAAATTTTGCTCCTTAAGTCGTCCAATCCTGTTTTGATTTCTCTGCTGCAGAAGTGCGTACTACATGACTGTTGATTGATTAATGCTTTTGATTATAACAGCTAGAGTTTCAAAAGTTTATTATGAGTTCTCATTACTAATTAAGCGTAAATTTGACACCGATGCTGGGCAATCCACACAACTTAACGAAAGTATCAATCTTTAAAAATAGGCGAACACAAATTCATATGTAAGGCAAGACAATTTTCAAACACAGGTAATGACAGGGTATCCAACCGTTACCCATGCGAGTTTGAGCTCGATTCACTACCGTTGCGTCATCAAGAATCAAACTTACTCACAATTGAAAACGGTCAAGTTGGTGGCCGTTGGAGGTCAGCTTTACCTTCCGAAAGAGGGCGCTGTTTCACTGTCTGAGTTCATGAGGCTATTTTTTGAATATGGAAACCAAAAGACTTTTAACAAGTATCTTGTTCTTCAAACAAAAAATTTTAATAAAAACAGGTATCCAATTTCGTCTTTTTCTTTGTCAATTTTTCATTGAATTCGACAACTTTCGATTAGTTTTTCAAAGTCCTTGTTTCTTTCGATGCGAGATCAGGGTTCAAAGCAAAAAGGTCCCGCCGAAGCTCAAATAAAAAGAAGCTCTGGAGCTCTGACGTCAAGACAAACATTGGCATGGGCGATTAGTGTTAGCACACAGTCACAATATCATTATTATCGCCTTTATCGGGTGAATATCGTAAAGATATCTAATATTAACACTAGCGAAGGGGAAAAGTAGATTAAAATTATGCTAAAGAAAGGTAGTGAAGAGCTCCTTTAAGATAAGCTAAAGTCAGCGGAATATTGTAAAGATATCTAATATTAACGCTAGCGAACGGCAAAAATAGATCGAAATTATGCTGAAAAAAGGTAGTGAAGAGCTCCTTTAAGATTTACCTTAGCTAAAGTCAGCAACAGGTAGACCAAAGACAAGCTAAGTTTTTAGCACGCTTTTACTACTTGTAAGTGCTATAAGGCTGTCGTTTTGAAATAAGTCAAGCCTTAAAAACAAAACTTGCTTTGCTCGTTCCAAGTTATTACTTTCCTCTTGAATGGCTGCTTCAAAAAGCAAGTATATTCGATATTATTATTACCTTTATTTATTGAAGTTTAGGATTAATATAAAAGCAAGCCGGAAAGAAAAAATAATACTCTGGCTAAGCTACTTAATTTAAATAAGATTACAGGGTAATCTCTTGCTTATTCACAGCATAGTTCGTTTTAGATTCATGTTCTCAGGCCTCGCATTCTATACTGTGGTAAAACCTTACTGGAATTTTTTCTATTGATAACTTATCTTAACTGACATGATAACATGAAAACTGTTCCCAAACTACAGTCTTAGATGTAGTTAGGAATATAATTGGTTAAAAGCAATATTTTTCTATCGTGACCAGAGATATCATGTTCTATCTTAACCAGAGATCTTGGCATAGGGTAAAAAATATTGGAGAATATCAACAAAAAGAGTTTAGTGAGTGTTAAAGCTATACAGAAAGTAATCGAGCCGTTAAAAAGCCATTTCAAGTCGGATTTTTTTTACCTCAGTTTTCCCTTTAAAGGTTTTGGCAGATCTTAGTTAGGACTAATTTACCCAATTTGAACATTCTACGGCTTTCCCATCTAACAAAATGACAACTACATAATCCCTTAAAAGAGTTTTTTGCTTTAGAAATTTTGTCAGGGTTGCCAATTAGAAAAAAAAATTCACAAAGTTACTGCATCTTCCCAACTCCCAAAATTGTTTTGCGACTGTGTTGTTTACTTGTTGTCGGAGCGAAGTATAAGGTCTGCATTGTAAATTAGCTGCTTTTTAAACAAATGTACAGTAGCCTAAGCCAGCTTTCTATAGTTAATCTTTTGTCACAATACAGTCCTGACAAAAAATGGCAACGCTGAAGTTAGGGAAAATATTGTTAGTTTTAAACTGCAATATCTTGAAAACGGCAAGGCATAAAAGTTCAAAATTGATAAGAATTCATTTTAGTTTTTTTCCTGTATTTTGGTCAAGGGTAAAATTTTTGATTTAAAGGCCCCTTTAAGTTCAGTGTACTCGAAATAGGGTAAAGAGTGGCGGTGTGGCAGAGAGGGCAACGTTTTTACGACGTGCCTGATTGCATGATTTGCGTTCAGCTCGCACCTGGGTCACGTTGTTGCATTCTTGAACAAGACGCTCTACGATAATTATCTCTGCTTGGTGGCTTCGAACAAGCAGCAAATTCAATCGGTTATTGACCAGTGGTTCTCAAACTTTTTTTAAACAATTCTCAACGGACCCCTTCCAAATTTTTTAAATGTTTGGCGGCCTTCTCTGCAAGGCTAAAAACACGGGTACAAAAAAACTGAAGTTCAGCTAGGCCTCAGGGATAGCTACCTCTAGTATTAGCAGCCGATTAACAGAACTTTTCTTTCTATGCCGCCATTGGGGAATCAGGTAGTGTGATCACAACGAACGCATAGGACGCAAAAAATGAATCTCGCAAACATAGATTGCGTACCTCCTGAACGCACAGGAGTCGGAAGCAAAATTATTAAGCTATGAGCCAAGTAAGGCCTACACCAAAGTTCTTTCGCGAACCTTCTGAAACTGCTTCACGGACACTAAAAGGTCTGCGGACCCCACTTTGGAAACCACTGGGTTATTCAAAGAAATGCACTGCAACATTCTGGATCACTAAAAATTCCTAAGCAGGTACGGGTTCCTCCAGACACGAAATAGTTTCCGCAAAGAAACGTATGCAGATTTTCCAGTAATTAGCGTCTGACGCTGTCCGGTCAGGCCGGGCGCCAGAGTAGCGTGACTGGAGAGGCACAAAAATTTTTTTCCCTCGAATTCGAGAGTAAAGACCCCAAAAAAAGTTCTTCATCGCAAAAAATATGCAAAATTTCACGAATTCTGAAATGAAGGGCCAAAAAAAGGTCTTCACAGCGAAATATGCGAATTCTGGGATGAAGGCCTAAGTCTTGAAATACGCGAATATGCGAAATATGAGAATTCTGAAATGAAGGCCTAAGTCAAAAAACAAAAGGTCTTCATCGCAAAATCTGCGAAAAAGCGGTTCTTGCCCACGAATACTGGATTGATGACCAATATTTGGGGGGTCTCAGGCCCCGAACTGCACTCTACTGGCACCGAACCTGTTACTGTCTGTGGGGCTTAATCCTCGTTTGGGGGACACAACCCCGAAATGCCCCCGTGGCGCAGGGCCTGTGTCCGGTGACAGGAGAATTAATATGCATTATACAACAATCAACAACAACAACAAATTTAGCAAAAAGTTTGTACTTTTTTAACAGTAAAGATCTATCGCAGCGGTTCTCAATTCATTGTAAAGATTGCACCCCTTCGGGAAAGAAAACTCATTTTCGCACCCTTAAACCAATCAGTGGTCGAGTGGATAGAGCGTCTGCTACTGAAGCGGTAGACTCGGGTTCGATTCCCGGTCGGGTCAAACCAAGGACTACAAAAATTGGTATTCACAGCTTCCCTGCTTGGCGTTCAGTAATTAAAGGGACAGTGTCAAGCCTCCGCCGTGTGTGGTAGACAGGTGAGCAGGTGGCAACTTGACTCGAAGACCGAAAGGTCCCTTCGCTGTCTCCTGGCCAAGGCAACTTGGTGAATAAAAATATAATTGCAATTGCACAATTATTATAAAAAAAAAAATAAACAAAGAATTCATTAAATCAAAATAAACGAAACATGTAAAAATTTAAAGATTTTGTTCCCAAATTCGACGAACGCCAAAAAAAAAAAAAAAAGAAACAAAAAGTCTTTATCGTATGGTCACCCTTAGAAAGTATCCTAACTATTCGATTAGCGACTGACAAAAACAACAGAATATTAATGCAGGATTAGCAGAAATACGCGCTCCACCTGGTACATCGGACAATGAGGTTTCATGAGGTGGAAATTTTGTATCTTTTGTTAAATCACAGACAATCGTTCATAAAGCATGAATGCAACGAATATTCCTAGGTTGGTAACATCTGCGCTATGGTCCGGTGTAATATAAATTAGACTAAACTACAGTTTGGCAAATAAGTTCGCACCTCCAGAAGTCCCTTCTTGCACCTCAAATGAGAACCGCTGGCCTATCGGAATTAAAAAAGAAAAGTTAGTAGTTACAGTACTGTACAGGGTCTTATTCAAATCAAATCTTTTATTATACTCGCTGTATTACGCCGAAACGAGTAACAAGTTGTCGGGGCCAATCTCCGCGGTATTTCGCCCGGGCAAAACAGCTTCTTTCAAAGAAATGTCGCAGTGGTGGGGAGCCGTTGACTAAACTGTGTCCGATTTGACCGGTCCGAGATTTGAATCTTGAACCTTCCGCTCCATAGACGAACGTGTTACCGCTCGACCAACTGGCCGGTTAAAGTTTCATAGTTTGTGCAGTATTTTTGAAAATGGAGACCTTTACCCAGACCTTTAAGAGCAGATGAAGACCTTTACGCATTCGGCCACACTTGCCGGCAGCGTGGCCGAGAGGGTAAAGACGTCGTTTTAACGATGACCCTGATCGCATTATCTGGGTTCAACCCGCACCCTGGTCACATTGTTGCTTCCTTGGATAAGACGCTTTACAATGATTATCTGTGCTTGGTGGCTTTGAACAAGCAGCAAATTCAGAGGGAAAAAATTCAAAGAAATTCACAGGAAGATTGGATTACTCTAAACTCCTAAGCAGGTGCGGATTCCTCCTACCACCAAATAGTCAATGCAATGAAAATTGTGCGGATCGTCCAACAGTTAGCGTTTGACGCTGTCCGGTGACAAGAGGATAAATATGCGCAACAACAACAATATTTCTTAGTTGGAAAACAACGCTAAAAACTGATTGGTTACCCTTGCATGCAACAGAAAGCCAATGAAATCGCTGCAGTACTTTGCTTTATTTTCGGCTTATATTGTTCACCTTAAACTATGATAGGCAGTACTTAAATTGTAATTACATTTTTTTTTCAACAAGTTGCCTTGGCCAGGAGACAGCGAAGGGACCTTTCGGTCTTTGAGTCAAGATGCCACCTGCCAACCTGTCTATCGCACTCGGTGGAGGCTTGACACTGTCCCTTTAATTGCTGAACGTCAAGCAGGGAAGCTGTGAATACCAATTTTTGTAGTCTTTGGTTTGACCCAACCGGGAATCGAACCCGAGTCTACCGCTTCAGTAGCAGACGCTCTATCCACTCGACCACGCGAGGGGACGCGTCCCCCTATCGCGAGTTAGCGTCCCCCCATCGAGATTTAGGTATCCCCCATCGAGATTTGAGCCCTGGATGATCAGACGAAAAAGAGCCAGCCAGCATAAATAAATTCTACAAATTCCGGCCGAATATACTACCACATTGCGGGGGAAAATTGATTTCGAGAGAAAAACACTTCAATTGTCGGCGAAGACCTTTTTTTTTGGTCTTCACCTAACTTCGGGGGAAAAACACTTCAATTTTCGGCGAAAACCTTTTTCTTTGGTCTTCATTCAATTTCGGCGACGGATTTACGTAATCTTCTCTAAAGTACTTTCGCATGCCAAATGCGTTTAGTCAAGGCCGCAAAAGCGTTCCCCCATGCAAAATTTTACAATTTAAGTACTGACGATAGGTTAATAATGTTCATTTCTTCAGAATGTAAAAAAAATCATTGAGGGTTATTTACGACTTGCAATGATAATATTTTGTAAGAGTTATATAATTGGTTTTACGCATCTCCAGCGCCTGCCTACAGTTAAAATCTTTACGATAATGAGGTTTGCCAAGAGTGTTTTTTTGTTGTGTCTTTGTGTAACTTCGGTAATCGCAAATATTCCGAAGTTTGGTTCGTCCTCTCGAGATTCAGAGTTTGATAATGACAAAAACAACTACGACTCTTGTTTGCAAACCGATGACAGAGGTATGTTAAAAAAATATTTGTTTTACTTTAGGAATGGTAATGGTGACGTCGAAGATCCGGTAATTAGCTTTAAGCCATGTTCACAGTCATTTGCACGTCAAAGAAGCTAAACTGAATACTTCCATATTACTGCAAATACAATTGCAACTGAGCTTACCTACCAAAGACCTAGACTGAAGAGAAAATCTTTTTGATGTCAGATTCTCCTGACAGGACTTTGACATTGTAATCTGAAATTTTGGATTGGTAACTGAGTTGTGCATTGGGTAACGAGTGCAATTAAATTGATGTATAAAATTCTATTTCAATAATTGGAATTTTTAATAAAAAATAAAAAGCCATTCGGTCAAAACAGTGCAGTTTAAAAATTAAAGCCGAGGAACACAAGTCTCGATTAAAAAGTTTTAATCGAGGGCAAATCATGATGTTTTTGGCACTTTCGAGGGTTTCTTTGCTGGCAAATTGAACTTAACTATGCTCACTTCATTCATTCGTTATCGCAGAAAGCTTGGATCTGAAATCTTCCAAATCCGACGTGGTGATGAGTGCCACCATCCTTAACATGATGAGAGAAGACTCCTCCTTGTCGCTTGGCACTGCTCGTCCAGATAGATCAACTCCAAAATCTGGAAGAACTCTCAGTGCTTTGGTAAAAGTGTGGAGTGTAATGAAAGGATCTCTGGAAGATGTGACGGACAAATCAAGACAGTATAAAAGATTTAAGCGCTCTAGCGGTAAGTTTTCTTTTGCAGTTGAAATTTGCAAGTGTTGAGGGCAGAGGCTGGGTATGCTGTTGACACGTAAAATCGCGAGAGTACGAGAGTATCCTTACTTTATTGTAAAACCAACTGCAGCTTGTACGTTGGTAAGGCAGTACGCCGGACTAACAGAAGTTTTGTTTACAATGAACTAAAATCAAACATGTACACTCACGATTTTATGCACAATGTAAATGAGTATCAAAAAATACTACATTGCTTTTTTCATTACAGAGCATTAAACTTTGGGTTATATAGTAAATTTGTGCTGCAGGTGGCTGTGCGTTCTGAAAGCTGGATGTAATTTAAACTAAGTCAGATTACCAACATTCCCCTTTTTTATTAGAACAATTTTGTAGGAACACGAGGTTTTGCTAAAAATGTAACAATAAATCAAGAATCATGCCATCCTTGGCATAAGTTATATATATCAAGAATACAGGCCAAGCTTAAAAATCAAAAAATTCGATTTCTGTTATACTGTGCCGTATCGCAACGAAGTAACTAGATTTTTGCAATCATGGCCAATGGACGTAACGTTACTCGTTCTCGCATTTCTTCATAGGGATGGCAATCGCATCAATGACTTTCTGCAATATTTGTTTCGCAGGAAAACAGCGATGTGATGTTGAGTAGAACAACGAATCCGATTTTTTAGCGATAATTAAAAGTTTTTCGATGCGATGGAATCGCAGCTAGTTCGCGATTATTTTTGCGATTATCGATTTTTTTGATTGATTTTGAAATTATAGTTTGTGGCCTAAAATAATGCAAACTGAGGCTCAGCCAGCGCGAGACTTTAATTCAATTACATAGTGTAATTGTGACGTAACTAATGCCAAAACATTCTCAAAATTCTGCCCGAATGTAACTTAAGACGAAACAGAAAAATCAACAGAAGCAATGACAAAACATCGGAATAATCACAAAAATCGCATGTTTTTCTCAAATTCTGTAATGCGATAATTCTTTTACATGTTTCGATACGATATTTTGGGAAAAAAAGCGTGCAACGCGATTTTCAATTCGATGCAATTGCCACCCCTGCTTTTGCAATTAAAGAGTGGCCTGTCGGAAGAAGTTTAACATGCCCACAGCAGTTTTAACATCTGTTTGAATCTTACCAGAAAAATAAAAAGAACTAGAAAGAAAAGAAAACAAAACAACAAAAAAAAGCAAACAAACCAAAAGTATTGGTACTAAAAAAGGTGTAGGAAAGTAGACAAGCATAGGCCTAACTTTATTTTAAACGAAGGAGGGGCAAAAATATAGCTTTTGTTTTTTCGTTATAAATCTGTTCAGATAAAAGCATTTTACATAAATCCAATTTAATCTTGAGTCAAACTTTTTTGAAATCATTCCTGAAAATATGAAGTTGCAAGGGTAAGGAAAGTTTTTCAATTATGAGGGTTGCTGAAGCACTTCAAAATTTTAGCAGTTTTAACATCATTTCATTTAAGGTATGCAATCATCATGTAATCATTTAAACTTGAGCATTTCAAAATTTAGATTCAATAGCAAACTTACTGTACTGTATGTGCAAAATTTAAATCTCCTATAACGTCATTTATCGACCACGGCGTCATTATTTTACTCCAAATATTTTTTTCTGAAAAGTTTTAGCAAATAAAAAGCCATACGCAAAAATTTAATGCTTTCATGACATCTGCAGTTTTTTTGCAACCCACTACCCGCGTATTAAATGAGTAGGTAAAATAAGATTAAAAAGATTTAAAATTTTATAACTTACCATTTTTGCAGAAAAGCATCATCGTTCCGATTCGCTCTCCAATTCTAATGTGACTATGTCATCCGGAGTCAAAATCACGAAGAAAATTCTCGACTCCGCTGCCAGAAGTCACGCTGGATCTACAAGCCAAATCGTTGAGCTTCATGGACTTTGGAATTCTTACTTTTGTGGAAGTTTTCTCCAGGAGGGAGACACTAGGGTTTTCTTTTTAAGAAAAGTACCCGATCGTCGTCAATCAGTAGAAAGGCAAAAGAGAAGCTCTAAAAAAGAAAACGGCAAAAAGCGAAAGTGCAGAAAAGGAAAAAAGCGAAGAAAGAACAAGAAAACTTGCAACAAGCGTTTCACAGCATTTGAGCTAAAAAAAGGAACCAAAAAAGGGAAAACAAAGAAAATAGAAAGTAGAAAAACCAAATCAAAACAAAAGAAATTGACACCAAATTTACCTGCATCGACTCCGACAACGTTGCTTGTAAATGGCGAACCGAGCAGAATCACACTGAATAACTTGAACAATATAAAATCTGTCATTCATGCGTGATATAGAAACTACCAAAGCAACTGGTGGGTTTGAATCTCAAGTTGAAGGCGTTTAAATATGGAGACTACTATGCGAGACTGAAAAAGCTTGCGAAATTAAACTCATCGAAAACAAACTTGGCACGACCCTCACTCAAAACTTGCCCACTCGTGGCTTTAATCCAGCTCATCTCTTATGCTCGGTCTACACTGCGTAAAATCGTGAGCGTACGATCGCATCCTGAGTTCATTTTAACCAACTAGCAGCTTGTGCGCTGATAAGGCGATACGCCCAGCACATCAAATTTTTGATTAAAATGAACTGGAAATACACTCGTACTTTCACCATTTTACGCAGTGCAAACCGGGTCTAACTTTGCCGCAACCGTGTCAAGTCTTTGGAACCGCGTATAAAGATTGTTCAAGCAATTTATCGTGTTTAAGATTGTGCTACTGATAAAATGTCTTTATTCTCGAGTCTGCTATTTCACCAATATGAACTTTCTGATTTAATCTCATTGTATGTCGCTGCGTCCAACGAGCTCGCGGGCCCATTTCTGTGCCACTTCGCGAGGGTTACACCAGCAGATTCTCCGCGTAGTTTGCTGGCATGCTGTTTACAAAACTGCATCCGATTTGACCGCAGGAGAATATGATTCCAGAAGTACTTTTTTGAAGCAAGCGCTGATTGCTCCATCAAGTGGCCTTTACATTCAGCAAAAAGTACCTTTATCAGCTAAAAACTACAAACTAACTGTGAAATTTATAGCTTAGATCATTTTCTAGCAATTAATGAACTAACAGCAGCAATATTTCAGTATACACGAACGCCGATTATTGTCATCAAGATTATTTTAATGTATTTTCAGCGAGCAAAATCATTCAGTCATTTGACAGAGTTTGTAAGCAGAACGACCCAAAACTTTTCAAGGTAAATAAAACTCAAGCGTAGCAAACAACAAAAAAGCAGACGAACAACAAAAAAAAATTTGCTAGGTTTTATCTGGCTCAGGATGTTTTCCATAGTGATGATGAATACCTGCTTAAATAATAAAAAACTTAAGCATTATATAAGTTCAACTGACTGCCTACTTGAAATTCTAAAAGTTAGAAAGCTTGATGGACTTTGAAGCAATATCAGGGACACAATACACACAGTAGTTGGAAGGAACAACGCAACAATAAATTTTAATGAAGGTTATGGTAAATCTTACCAGCGTGCAATGTTGACGTCATGTAGCAATTTGTCAAAATAAAAAACTATCAATCAAAAAAATAAATAAAAAAAATAAAAATTGCTTTGAAGCAATATTCATGTAATCCTATCAACATTCAAAAGGGCCAGTGCTACAAGGATCAACGCAATAATAAACTTAGTAAAAGCAATGTATACTTGTAGGGATTAGATATTAGCAAAACTTAATTAAATTATAGAACTTGTGGAAAACAATAAATACAAATGAGACACATAAGTGCACGCACACACCATAAAACTTTTCTCGGCAAAATAACAAGAACAACACTAAGATTTCTGATCGATTGTCACATTTCTAATGGGGAGAGGCAAACGTGGTGCAAGTGAGCTCTCATCTCCTACAGACACGTGATTGTCACGTATGAATTGTTTTAACTGTTCTGGTTCACCAAGTTTATCCAATTGTACAGCTCTTCGTTCTTGTTGCAACCAGTAAAGCATCTCCACTCTGAAATTATCGCTTAATGTCAATAAAAGAGACAAAATATAGCTGCTAATACTTTCCCTTCCAAAAATAGATAAAAATTTGGACGTTTACACAAAAGAGACTTCTAGGTTAGTACCACAGTAAGCATGTTTGTCATTTTTTATTTCGAGGAATCAAAAATTGGTTAGGGGCGCCAAATCTTCAAATTGATGGCAATCGGCTTCCTTTAAGGTATCGATCACTAGGCTACTCCCAAACGTAATCCAACATATGGAGGCAAAGACCTAGCTCCTCAATAACAGGTTATCTACAACACGTTATCTAGCTTCTCAATAACATGTTACCAAGGAGTCAAATTTCTGCAACCTTTTTCTTTAGATTTGTCCCGAAAAGAGAGTTCTGCGTGTAAAACAAGCAATATTCTGTAAAATTCCATTGTTCTTATCCACTAGAGCTGGTAGTTGCAACCATACGTGCGCAACTACGCATTCCACCTGTACGGGAATTCCAGCAAAATGATTAGCAAAGTCCAAACACGCAGCTTCCAATCATGCAGGCCGCAACGTCCAAGTGCGATAGACTTTCCTGTGAGGCTTTTACAGTACAAACGACACATAACAAACGCTTTTTCATCTGTTACGACAGCTAGCCTATTGCAGTATTATCACTGCGGTTGAAGACTGATAACGAACAGCAAAATCCTATGTACTTACTTATCGGAGTTCATTTTTTCGTGATAAGGTCTGCCTTCTAGCGTTACGATATCCTCATATTGAGCGTGGATGGAATGCAACATAGGAGCTAGAGCTTTTTCGACTTTTCCAAGCTGCTCGTAATACTTTGCCCTGGTCTTCGCTTCTCGAAGACGATTAATTGAAGAGCCTTTCGTACCTGCAGGTATACAATCACGTACGTGTATTAGTCGTATATGATGCAATTAATACTTAAGACATTCACTTTTGCTTGGATGTGAATTGAATCGACAACGACATAAAAAAGCATAAATTTTTTCACGTCCGAACTAATGTTTGTACTGGTAATCTAACAATAGCGAAGACACTAATGCATTCAAATCGAAAATTTTTTTGGTCTGTTTGCTCTCAAAAAATTTTGACAGGTCTGAAGATTAACTTCATCAAATTTGAGCAGACTACGACTTTCCGTTACCTCGATATAACAGTTTAGGCTTCCCCTAGAAATGCTGTTCCTCTTGTAAATTTTGCCAGGGTAGCCAATTAGAAACAAAAATTCAAAAATTTACAGCATGTTTCTGATTCTCTATTAGTGTTTTGCAGCATAGCTGTTGTCAAAGTAAAGGGTCAGAATTGTAAATTGGCGGCTTTTCAAGTAAATGTACGCCAGCTTTCCAAAAGTTAATCTTCTGCCACAATACTGACAAAATGGCAACACTGAAGTGAGAGGAAAGTTGTTAATTTTGAACTGTGATATCTTAAAAACGGGAAGACGTAAAAAGTCCGAATTTGATGAGATTCTTAACTAAAGTCAATCTAGATATCATTGAATTAAACCTTTAGCAATAGCTGAATTTCATTTTTTGATTTTTTGTTTACTTTAGAGCAAATGTTCCAAACGAATCCCCACAAAGTGTCCTTTAAAAATTATCGTTTTTTTGCAAAATATATTGTAATTAAACCTAAAACCAGATTGTAAGCAGACCTTTGTAAAAGAAACGATGAGGATTTGATGCTTCTAGTTCAAAATTTTCAAGGTCATGCAGAAGATATTCACGTTTCTGTATTAAATCAGTGACCTTTTCCCACGAAGATACAACCTGAAATAGAATGTAAAACTGATGAATATTTTTAACAAAAAAAGTTAAAATCTACGACTATAATCGACAGCAAACTTACGAGCAAAGCAATTGAAATCACCGCATTGAAACAACAACTAGACTTGAATTACGCAATATATGATTTATTTTTCGACCATTTTTCTTCGTGGTGGCTCACTATTCTTTGATACGGCTATGAGACAAACTCGAATAGGGTCGTTAAAAAATACCATAAAATCAACTTTTAGCATAATTGCTTCACATGCTGAAGCGTGTAACGACTTGGTTGTACTTTTCGCTACGTAATCGCGCCTGGACAACACAACTTCTTACTTAAAAATCCTGGAGCGGTGTTAAGCCGTTAAAAACACAGTGTCTAATTTGTTCGGCCAGACAATCAAATTCCAGGCCTCTTGTTCTAAGCGTGCTTATTGCTCGATCAACTGGCCAGTCACCCAATAATTCTACCTTGTCGAGGTCGCTGTTGAACTTATCCGAGCTGTACTTCGCGGCTGCGTTTAATTTCTGCATCGACGACATTTGCAGTTTTCGCCATACGGTTTCGAATCTAGACTGTAACGTTCGAGATTGTTGCTGATGTTCGGTTCGGCCGAGAGGCGATTCGGTTCTCGGTGACGTTCCGGTACCACTCACGCTCGCAGTCTGACAGTGCGAGGATGCCTTTGCCACTGAACCAGCCTGTCTTATACTGGACCTGGAAAAAATACTCCGTGAAAAATTAAACAAAGCTGTCGCAAGCTCGTAAGTACAGCGAGCGAAGTTTTACAACAAAATGAGATTCCAATTAAGTTTTAATGAAGCTGAGTTTGGCAATAAGCGTTAATTATAAGTAGAATCGGTATACGGAGTTTGTTCTTGAAATTTTAAGTTTGTAAATCAATTCTGTTTCAATGTGCTCCTGTTGCTCATGATCAAAATTTTCAGAATCAAGACTAACAGTACGCAGGTCGCATTTCACTTGCTAAAATGTCTAAACTTGTAGGACTCGAGTACTTCAACCGTTTTTTGTCAGTTACTTCAGAGCATCAATTAGTACCCTTTGAAGTATCCTTTGAGCAAATTGATAGAAGTTCCTGCTTTCAGACTTTGATGGGACTGCTTCCATTCTTTCAGATACGTCGTTGTCAACTGAACGCCTACAAATGCAACTCTGCTATTTTCACATTAATAAAATTAAGCAACTGAAACTGATTTTGCTTTTGCTCATCAGCGCCACTGCTATTTTCTTCATTAAACTCTGCATTAGCATCGAGTACGATTGCAAACTTGAACTTGAATGAAAATCGATAGAGTTCGCAGCCCTGATACAGAGTTAGGGGTTAGAAGCAAGAGTTAGGATTTCTTTCGAAGATCTATAAGGATTGCTTCCAGCTATGAGCCTAATGGGTAATCTTATCTGTACAGTGATGTACGATTGTGAGTTAGTGGGCAAGCAGTCGAACTTTACGTATATCAGCTAATTTTCAATTAAGAATGGGAGGCAGCGAACACAATTAAGTGTGAAGCGTCGTACTAGGAGTACGAGTTGAGAATTTCGAAGTTAGTTGCAGGGATCTGATTCAAAATTAAGGCTTCGTACTGCTTAGTCCACGCCTATTCAGGCAACTTGTCGGTATGCTTTAGGCAAAAAATTCTGTAGCACAAAATCTTAACTGTCATTGTAGCCGAGTCTGTTGAAATGGTTGCTCTACTACAGCTACCTGCATAATCACTTAGATAAGCTCCGATTTTTATCTGATCTTGATGCTGATCCAAAAAACTTTCCTTTTCGTTCAACATGGCCGTGCTACCGAGCTTTGAATAGTAACCTAAACAAATAATGTCGGTTGTTATTGCTGTCTAATTTTTTCTCAAATCTAATTCGAGGTAAAAACTCAGAATAAACTCTTTCACAAATTTGAAACTCTTTCTAATCGTTATAGATCCAAACTAACTAAAATAACAATAACCTTGGTGAAAGTACCTGATGTGCTGCTGCCTGACGTCTGCTTGCTCTGCATATTCAATAGAACAATTTTCGAAGCTTCTGAGGAGCTGAGAGTGCTGTACTCTGCCTCAAAATCGCTATCGCTACGAGCTCGCAACGCTTTCTTCACCACCTCTTTTCCACCAATTTTTCCTGAACTGGGAAGAGGAGCGATTTCTGACTCCTCTTCTGAAAACGAGAGAGCTTCGCCAAATTTCTTCTCTTTTTCTGATCCAGCACTCTCGGATTCCTCCACTGACACTGAAGCCGAGCTAAGATGAGGCAAGTTGAAACTACTTCTGGATTCCTCATCATCTGAGCTATCCGCAGGAGTGTTTACTCTTAACCCGTCTCGCAAACGATTTGTTGCGATTTTGCGTGAGAAAACGGCGAAACTACTCTCGCCAGCAGTTCTGGAAAATAAAAATCGACTTAACTCAGTTCACAAGTACGCCATAAATCGCTTTTAAGCTGTTTTCATGAACTGTAACTTGATTAAATCTTGCGGTGCTTTGTGAGCAAATAATAGTTGATAGGTACAAAAGGGAGATGGTATACTCACAAACCCTCAGCAGCTTGAGTACTGATCAGACGTAGATGCAACGAGCAAGGTGTCAGGAATCAAACCCGCGATTTCGAATTGATGGAAATATTGCAAGCAGTTTTGATCGCAAGCAAAAAAACACATGACGATGTAAGGATAATTACAGCATTAAACCAAAGGTGATTCAACAAAACACTGCGGACTCCAAATATGGTAAGTAATTGAAATTACGCAGAAAAAAATTAAGGCCAATCGATTAATTTACTGTTTGATCTGGGAGTCAGTTTTCAAATTGAGCAACTCCGAAAATTCAAACTGTCAACTTACTGTTCATCGTCCTCCTCATCTTCTTCAATTGGGCTGCCAAATTCCTCATCTTGTAAACTGTCTGAAAAAAAATCATAGAATGAAGACATTAAAAAGCAGTCTAAATTCAATGCCCAAAAGTGGGAAACTTTTGTAGCTACTGAGATAGGCCCAGTGCTGGTAAAAATACTAGATCGAGCAAATTTGACATAATGTATAATAAAATTGTAAATGCTTTCGAGCACTTAAGGTCAATCGTTTTAATCAATGATTGCGATTAAAATTACACCGTTATTTACCAAGCTGCCTCGGTCAAGAGAAATTGAAGGGACCTTTGCGTCTCCGAGTAAAACTGCCACCTGTCCATCACACACAGTGGAAGCCTAACACAGTTACTTTTAAAGCCAAACGCAAGAGAAACAGCCACTTTCATTGTCTTTGGTTCGACCTACCGGGAACTGAACACAAGTCGATGGTTTCAGTTACCGACAGTCTTTCACTGGTCGATTCTGTATTGACTGTAGTCTCGTGTGTATTTGAAAGTAAAAAGGATACTTTTAGCTAAATTAGTCGAGCGGTAAAGCGTTCGTACCTGGAGCGGGAGGTCTGAGGTTCAAATCTCGGGCTGGTCAGATTGGACTCCGTGTTGCCAACGGCTCGCCACCGCTGGGGCGTTTCTTTGAAAGGAGCTATGCTACCGGGCGCAATGACGCGGAAATTGGCTTCGCAAACTCGTTACAAGCTTCGGCATATTACAGCGAATACATGAAAGATTTGATTTGTTTAAACTGTCAACAGGACGAAGTTAATTATTATTTTAACACCAAGATTAAAAAAAGCAGTCAATTGTGGTAGCAGATATAAGCGGGCATAGCTTCAGCAAATTCCAGATTCAGAAACAAAAGTAGGGTTTACTCACTCATTCTTTCAGGAAATTTTCCAAGGCCCCCCAGTCTAACAACGTTCACATTCCACAAACCAGGGACGAAGTTTTCCTTCTTGGCTTTCACTTCTCGCATGAACTCCTCGCGTTTCCTATACACAAAAATCATTAACGTTTCAACAGTTGTTAATGTCAATTTTTAGGTTCGGGCATCAAAAAGTCAAAACAACTTCTACGCGAAACTGTTGGGTTTCCGCTGAGATTCCCCATATCACTCTTTTTGTAACCATTTCAACGTAAAAATACAATGTTGCTAACAACTAGTGTATTGTATAGAAAGCAACAGTACGACAATTTGATAGTGATTCAATGTTTAAATTAATCAACTTTTGAATAAGCAATCTCTGCGTAATCAAACCTTTTCTTCAACAAGTCATGCAAAAGTATGATAAAACTAATCTAATGTTTGTTGGCAATCAGACTGGCAGTCAAGTTAGTTTTCTAATTATACTAGGATCGCTTTTTGACGAGTAGATACAACCGAATAATAGCCTGGTAGTTTCGCTTGTGAATTTGGAGTTCAACAGGACACATTACCTTGTTTCTTCGAGCAAGGCAATTTTGCTCTCCAAGTCGCCATCGGATTCGGAAATTTCGCTATCGTAGAAATGATAAATCACGCTGAGAAAATCCGTGTCCTGATCAAACAGCAAAAATAATCAACATATCGCTTAAAAGATGACTGAAGGCAAAGTCAATGGGGGTATCCAAAGTTAAAACAATCGTATTAGATAAGATTGGCGTTGACTCTGTCCTTCTTGATCCAGTCGTTCCAGAAATATTCTACTTCAAACATCACGTGGGGGCTTCCTTTATTTAAAATTTTTATTGGCAGTCGTGACGTTTCAATGCCGGCGCCCACCCAACAGAGGCCGTAACAGTGGCATTGCGTTAGGATAGGAATAAGATGGCGTCACTGATGTTATCAACGTTAGGGTTGCCAACAAAAATCATGATTAGAAAGGCCCCTACCTCATGTTCGAAGTAGAATATCTCTGAAACGGCTGGATAAAGAAGGATGGAGTAAATGATAGTCTAGTCTAATACGATTGCCCTAACTTTAGATACCCTCATTAATTTTGCCTTCAGTCCTTTTTGAAGTATTCGCAGCTCAATTCTACCAGCAAATCATAATATGAAAAATGTGAAAATGGCTGGGGAAAAGGCTATTTTTCTGTCGCACATCTTTCAGTGGTCAATTCTTGTAACACCAGGTTACTCAAGTTCCTTCCAAAGCTTGTTTATTTCACTGGCTCACCAACTCGTGCATTGTAGAGTAAAAACTGAAATCGCGTTTGATTTTCACAGGGAAGAGAAGGGGGGAATGTAACGGTTTTGTTAGAAGCTCTCTTCAAGAAAACAACTGAAGCTCTGTCATTCTTCATGGATGTCGTCGTCAAGTTGCAAACGGGCTGCCCACTTCAGGCACGAACCCGAAGAATAATTTGAAGCCCAAACCAAGCCCGAAAATTAAGTAAAGGCTAAAAAAACCTATACGGCTAATTGCTCTTTCCTTTTTAACTTGAGGCTGCTGTGATGCTGCTCATTCATTATCATTGTTAAATTGTGATGCAAATAATTTGTGTATTAATAATAATCGTATCGGTGCTTAAATAAAACCTTCATCCAGTGTTGCAAGTAATTTTGATTATGTTTTTATAGCTACTTAAAACACAAGGCAAGTGTCATGCCCGAAATTCGTCAATCTTAAGTCCAAACCCGGTCCAACTTACAACTCTGTGTCGTCGACTTTCCACCCTCCCACACATACTTTAAAACGGCGTTCAGTTGACTTCAAAGCACATTTACGACTGCTACGAAAATATCGTATCTGTTTACTTTGGTTGAAAGATATTTGAAGTAGTCGTCGGTGTTGATGGTGGCTTTCCACCAAGCCAGCCAGGAGGCGTGCGCTTTCAGTGTCCTTCCGTGCGATTCCGCGTAGATGGGAGGGATTGCAGATGGCTGGGTGCTCCTACCTCCTGACATGTTTCCCACAGAAGGTGGTTTGCCGTTTCTTTCCCATAGTTCTTGCGGCTAAAACAGTATAATGGATTACTTTCATTGCACCACAGTTCCATTTAATTTGACTAAAAACAATAAAGCCTTATTTAAAACAGTGAAAGTTTTAAACGTTCCGAACTCAGCTACGTCCATTATCAGTAAAAGAATCTTATTCAACTACAAATTTTGCAAATAGGATTTGTTTTTATGCTTATAATCTATTTTAAAAAGGTGAGTGCGTAGTTTACCTTGGTTAATTTGCGATCTTTGTAGTCGGCGAACGCTTACATTACTTGCAATAAAAAGGCTTGTTAAAGCTTTATAAATACAAGGTTCGCAATGAGCTAGGAAATTCATTGATAACGGCACCAGCAAAGTCCAAAACATAACTATTTTGTTAAGTCATAACGCTCAGTCAATTTCTTGACCGAGCGAAGGAAAACTACCACAAAGCAAAACAGTCGAGCGGGGAAAAAATAAATTTATATTCAGCAGTAAATTTGAATTTTGAGAATACAACTACCCTCCATGCAATGCTCAGGATAGCGCAATTTCGGTCAATACCAAACCTCGTCAGCTGAGCTGACATGAACCGAAATGAGTAACAAACCAAAATTTTCTCATTATTCATAGAATTTCAGGTACCGGTAGTTAAAACAGGCCGAGCCGAAAAAATTGAAGGCCGAAACAAAAAAGCAAAAAGGCGGCAAAGCCAAGCTCAGAGGTCAAAATTATCGTTTCGCCAGCGACCAAAATGCAAATGAAGCATTGAAATCGGCCACGAATTTAAATGCACCGAAAAAAAATTTGGGCAAATTAGGCGTTCAAATCGGCCACGAGTTTTGCGTTTTGCGAAAAAAAATTTAGAAGTAAAATTGTGCGAAGAAAACGGAAGACTTTGCGAGGTATTACGGCCAAACAAAATCTAAACGCTAATAGCAGGAAATCAGGCCAACAGGCGGTTCTCAACAACCAACTCCCAAATATCAAATTAGTGGATGGGTCTAAAAATTCATCAAGAATAGAAGGAATCAGCCACAAAATTGGGGATCACAAACATCAGTTTCGTCAAAAAGACCCGGGAGGCAATCAGGGGCGGCGCCAGCCCAAAATGATCGGGGAGAACAAAATCAATAAAAAAAAACAGGCGTATTTTTTGTAGAACTTATCAAAAAAGTGCCATAAAATTTTTGTTCAAGAGCAAAAAATGTCTCCCTTAATATGGTCACTTTTCTTGTTAATTCAAAACAATGAAAAGAGAAGGAAAGAATTCATAATAAGCTGCAGTTCATTTCCAACTAATTTAATAATGACATACCGGTACAGTAACCTCAGCTAAGGAGTCTGAGGGAGCGATGTAAGCTCCTTCAGCGGGGTCCGGGGAGGAGCCCCGTAAAGCAACACATTTTTAGCTTCTATATGATCTAAATTTTGGCAGATTAACTGAAAATACTCCATAGGAAACTACTAGTTTATGCAGTTCGGTCCTAGGCCTAAAAATGCTGATCAGGTGAACTTCACACAGAAATTCTACAGCACACATTCTGTTAACTTTGCATTCCGTTGATGAGGGAGTGTTTTGGGCTAGCGAGTCAACTTGACAAAAGCTAGTCAATCTCTTGAGAGGTTTCATTCCTACGCCCTCTAGATAGTGCTCAGCAATTACGCATCCAACAATTGGACGTACATCGAGACCAGTGGCGAACCAGAGGGGTAAGAGGCTGAAGGCCCCCTCCCCACTATAGCTAGATCACTTACAAAATTTAACCCAAAAAATACATTCTTTTAAAAGTCTTTTGAACTTAACGAGAAAATAAGGGTGGCAGAAGGGGCTAAGTGATTCAATTATACATCTGTCAAAAGACTTCTAAATCTCAGCAACTGACTCTTTTTAAACGGTTCTACAACCGTACGAAATGTCATCAAAATGGAGTAAAAATGCCTACTTTAAAAAAAATCACAAAACAGATCCCCAGGTGTGAGATACAAATTTAGCTTTAGGCTCAAAGCCCGCTCTTCCTCAGCAAAATCCTGCTTACGCATCTGATCGAGACATTGATTTTAATTAGATTACAGGCGGAAGCCTCGAAGCGGAACCTCCATCTTCTGGAGGCCTTTGATGGTGGTCTGAGAAGGAAGTTTCATGCCTACGGGAGATTTTTGTGATAGTGAAAAAATTAACAATGTTTAACGCCATTTGAATAGAAATGTTGTACGTTTTTGGAGCCATTTGAAATAATATCACCCAATTAATTTACATTGTCATGCAAATGTACATAAAAGGTGAACGTTGCAAGATAAGAAATTTAAATTGCATCTAGTGGTGCATGCTTTTGTGTCAGACCTGCATCATATAAATGCTTCTGAAATTTGAGGTAATTTGCACCATACTGTACAGACATAACATAGCAAAAGATAAGTGCATTTTAATTAGACGGTTAAAGCCTTTCCACGAAAGCTACTTTTGATGAATTTTGCAAAGCCAAAAGCCCAACAATGACACTATGCAAAATTAGATCATTTCGTCAGAATAACAACCACAGCTGGAACGGGCTGCCAACTTACGCACCGGTATATTACTTAATTTAAAAAAAAACTTTGAATGTATAAAAATAGTGGAACTACAGTAGATAGTCTATGCCACAGTAAATTAGTTTTGGGATGAATTGAAGCAAACTCATACTGAATGACGTCACCTCCCCCCACCAATAACCTCAAAAAAATTATCGAATTTGAGCGAATCGAAAAAGTGACCCTAAAAGTGAATGGAAAGGGATGTCCTCCCCTGTTGCGCCGCCTCTGGAAGCAGTAATCTGCTCAGTCGCAAGTATTAATTGGAGAAACAACCATATGACAGCCTAGGAACTCCACTGAAAGTCACTGCAAATCGAGGATTAATCCATCATAATCACAAGGTTCGCATAGGCTGCGAAAATTGATTGATAACGGCACCAGCAAAGTTCAAAGCATAACTATTTTGTTACGTCATAACGCTCAGCTTGGTATTGACCGAAATAGCGCTATCCTGAGCATTGCATGCAGGGTTGTTAAACTCTGAAAATTCAAATTTACTACAGAATATAAATTTATTTTTTCCCCGCACGACTGTTTTGCTTCGTTCGATTAAGGAATTGACAGAGCGTTATAACTTAACAAAATAGTTATGCTTTGAACTTTGCTGGTGCCGTTATCAATCAATTTTTGTAGCCTATGTGAACCTTCTAATTATGGCGGCTTAATAGCAATCCTCGGTTTGCAGTGAATTTTAATGGAGTTTCTAGTCTATCATTTGGTTGTTTCTCCCACTAATACTTGCAACTGAGCAGATTACTATCTCCCTGGTCTTTTCGACGGAATTGATGCTTATGATCCCCAATTTTGATCCTTTTGATGTTGATCCCATCCATTCCCAATGAATTTTTAGAGCTATCCACCAACTTTATAAATAGAGTATTCATGTCTATGAGGCATTTCAGCGCACATACTATGTGAGCTTACGTGATGCAGTGGCTGCTGTAAGTTGTGAAGCGTAGTGTAAAAACACATAATCTTTAAACAATGAATTTCACTCCAGTGAGTTTTCTTCCAATACCGCTATCCTGTTTTACGATTATTAGATTTCTGATGGTAGGAGAAATTTTGTTGCTGCTGTTGTAATGCATATTTATCCCAATGGCACTGGACAGAGTCAGACTTTAACTATTGGACAATCCGCATATTTTTCAATGGAGAAACCTCATTCGTGTTTGGAGGAATCCGCACATACCTAGAAATTTTCGGTGATTAGATGTTCCTGCGGATTTCTTTGAATTCTTGTCCACTTAATTTGCTGCTTGTTCGAAGCCACCAAGCAGAGATAATCATCGTAAAGCGTCTTATCCAAGGACGCAACAATGTGACCAGTGTACGGGTTGAACAAAGATCACGCAATTTGAGCAGATAATTACTGTAAGTTATTGCAAGGCAGAAGAAGCAGAAAGCAGAGAATTAAGTTTCAAAAACTTTTTCCTACTTCTCCTCTCCACGGCGGGTCAGTGCGCGCCTTCTTCAGCTTTGGGTTGATGACGCGCTGCTGTTTGGGTAGCGTCAGTGTGCTGGATGCGAGAGTTTTGCTCAAATTCGCTTTTTCGATTGGAGACATAACCTACAAATCCCCAAGCAGTTAAGCAAGCTAACAAAGATTAGTTGAAAGTAATCAACGCACTTCTGCGTGAGTTAGATATAGCCTTTAAACTGTAGGCTAGAAGTGGCAATCGCTATATATCACAATTTCTCTTTTTTGCTTTTTGTTGATCTTGACCTAACCAAGGTTTTTTTATTACAGCATTTTTTCGAGCAGAAATCGGACGTAGCTAACAACATAGTAGGGTACGTTTAACCACTAAACCGTGTACTCCGAGATTTCTTTCGGAGTTTCGCAGCACCTTCAATTCTGAATGGCTTTTCCGACAAAAATCAATAGTAATATCGGCTAGGATCAACCCTCATCTCAAAAACTGTTAACCCGTCAAGCAACGTATCAAACTCAATCAAGCAGTATCAGCCCCCCAAAGGCCATGCTGCAATGGTTAAATGAATTGACCTTCATTTAACCATTGCAGCATGGCTTTTGGGGGGCTGATACTGTTTGACTGAGCTTGACACGTGGCTGCTTACTCGACCAACAGTCCATTCGCAGCGGCCTGTTGCTACAGTCTATGTTTTTTCCACTGCTTTGTAATGATGGTTGACTCTTGATTGTGATTTACTGTAGCAACAAAAACAAACTGTTCTGTACCACAAATTATAATCTAGTGTTACTTTTCAATGGCGTGTCCAGCTTGCAATGGGTTACAATGTAATGCTGTATTTGTGATTGCGGGAAACATTATAAGATCATGTAGATAAATTAAAACAAAAAATGTTTTCCACATTAAATATTTTTATTATTAAGTTATCTTCTGCGTTCGCATTACCAATTCGTCGTTGTCGAAGAGCAGGTGGTCGTCAGGGACGGTTTTCATGATTTCGAGGTAAACTTCTTTCAGTTCTTCACCCTGGAACAAGTTCGCATCCAGTTCCTTCACAGTGGAAGGAGATATTTCCCCTGAAACATAAAAACATATCTAAACTCAATTTTCTAAATTAAAATCGAAGTTTTAAAACCGAATCAATCACAGACCATAAAATTTAAAAGCAGAACACTTGTTCGAGCATGCAGACAAATCCACCAACCCCTACAAGGTCAGCCTAGAAAATTACAAGAAGCGTCTCTCCAATAGTCCCACAACATCAGCCTGACACAGTAGATGTAAAAACGCAGTAAATATATTTCACCAAACGGCGTCCTCAGTGCTAAAAACTAAAATCATGGAAACAGTATATAAGGGGTAATCAATTAAAATGTGAAATAATATGCTATGAACTAGGTCTAAAACTGACGGACAAACTGGCACTACGAGGTATGAACAAGCTACTCAACACTTTACTAACACTATAGCTGTCACAAAAGAGCCGCAGCAGCAGTCTAAATCAATGATCTAAAAATAAATTTCTGAAAACTTTCTGGTCAACAGACCACCAGTGTGGAAGCTTAGGAAAACCCACCCCGCTGGTAGCCTACAGGCCAGAAAGCATGCAAACAATTAAACCTTAATTAAACAACAAAAACTCTGGCCAGCAAACACCAAAAGCATCATAATTAATTACTAGAAACAGGCGCTGAGGTGGTTTTAAACTTTTGTGATTTAAATGTTAGCTTTAGTAAGCTAACAAAAAAATTAAACCTTAAGATATCTCAGTTCTTAGAAAAAACCTTAAGAGATTTATTATTCAAAGACAATAGAAGATTTTGTGAAAACCTCCACTTCAAACACAACTAGATAATATGGCACATTAAAACATTATGTTTTTGATGCCTTAGACTAAACTAACGCATCTAAGTTAATGGCATGAAATTTAAATGAAAATAAGAGAAAATATTGGCAAAAAAAGTTGTTATTACCAGTTAAATCATTGGAGAGTGGCCCGTTCATTACAAGAGCTACATCTGGTAGCTCCACCTTGTCAGGAACGTGCATGGCTACTGTGCGAATCGTTACTTTGCTTCTGTTCAATGGATTGGCATGGGCAGGCTGAAAGCATAAAGACAATTTTTACACATATAAATGAAACACAATTTGTGACATAAAGGTACTTTTTTGGGTCATTTTTTGTTTTTTAATGCGAGTTTCACTGATGTGGATTGTTTACGTACACCATTTGATTTTGCACGTTTTGCTTGATCTGGATTTCTATTAATTCCATTGGACTATTGTAGAATGATGAGAAGCGAAAATAGTTCGACTATTGGTAAAATACGTCAAAATCTTCACGGACACAATATTCGATAACTCACAACTTCGGTCTGAACAACCGGAGGCTGAGGATATTTCGGTTCCGGGAGGGGTTTTCGTTCCTCTTCTTCAAATTCTTTCTTCCGAGCATCCAACTTCTCTCCTTCCTTCCTCAAATTTTGCAGCTTCACATCTTGTTCCTGACGCCTATCAAATAACATACCTCGGTGACGCAAAAACTTCCAAATAATCACATTAAAATATTGCCAGGATCTGTCTACCTTTTGGTACAGTTTTCGAATGTATTGCTGTACTTAAATGTGAATTGGGACTCTTATCCAAAACTAGAATAAACAAATACACCACCTTTACCCCCATCAAATTATGCAAAAAACTTTAAGCCTGGTGGATGAGAAGTATGGTAAGATAGCATTGTAGCAAAAGCTGACCTTGTAATAGCTTGAATCAGCGGAGGTATCCCTGAATCTTCATCAGAGAAGTCAGTTTCAATTTTGCTCTGAGAACGCATTAAATTTATCAAATCTTCTCTAGGACCACTTAAATCTTTCGACGATTTCGATTCAAAATAACGAACTAGAAAAAGAAAAATCACGTTTTCATCACGCTAAGGTTAAGGGATTGAAGAAAAATCACTGCGGGATGCACATCGCACACAGTTTGGAGAACTTTCATTTTTCAAAAAAAAAAATACACTTAGTGAAAATACAACGATTTTCACAAGGTACGAGTAAAAACAGTAGTCTATGGAGACCCAAGAAACTCTGACACTGAAATAATGAATTCAACGAATTGACTAAGTCATTATTTAACCTAACGCAGCCATGTTTGGAAACAAATTAGGCGCAAATCAGAGAAGATATGAAACTATGTCCAACTATAGTTTAGAAAAATGCAATGTTGTGAAAATCCTAAAAACCTGAAAAAATCGTGACTTTTTTTCAATAACCCAACTTTTGTTTTCTTCATTTTAATTGCTTATTTGTGAAACTAGTTTTGTGATCGCACTGGTCATGTTGATAAAATAGATTTCGATTTACAGCAACGTAGACAAGTAAAGTTGCTATTTCAACCACAAGTAAAACTACGGGGACTCTGGTGGCTAAGAAACCAAACAAAAGAACAATGTGTTTCAATTCTTAAAGTCACCTAAACACAATTGATGGCTTTACAAATTCGAACACAAAGCAACAAAAGTACTTGAGACATTTATGACGAAAGCTTTTTGGCTAAACTATGTTAAAGAATTTGAAATTTCAATAAAAATTTTGTAATATATTTTAACATGCAATTCCAAACTAGATTCAGAATTCTAAAGAAGTTTTCAGAAACGAAAGTCAAAAATTTTTTTTTCAAATTTAGGGATAAACAACGATTCAAGCATAAATCTTACTAAGTAGTTTTATTCTGCAAAAAAAGCAACTCACCCGAGGACTTCGATAAAATGGCGCTACTCGTCACACGTTTTTTGGGGGAAGAAAAGCGGGCATCTGGTTGGACGAATTTTGAGCGTGACGTTGAAATCAGAGACGGACCTTCTGCTAACTGAAAGAAAAAAAGTTTTTGCATATTATGACGTATTTCTTCGATCTTCGTGTGAACTCAGTGACGTTGAAGTAGCAGCAGAATTTGATGACCTGGAACAACAGACCCGGACGCTTTTGCCATTGTTCCACTACGGGTATTGAAAACCTGGGCCAATAAAACAAGGCATGAGACCTCATTTTCGGCCTGATGTAACGTTTTGAGAACTTGAGAAAATTTTTTCGATGAATAGGCTAGGATTTAAAATTGCACCCTTTTAAATGCTGCACTGCTGTGTTGCATTACTCCATTAGACCATGAAAAAGCTCTGAAAATCGATGAAAAGCAGCGGTGTCGTAGTGTCATTGGAAAAAACATTTGATTATAATTAGAGTTTATTCACCAAGTTGCCTTGGCCAGAAGACAGCGAAGGGACTTTTCGGTCTTCGAGTCAAGTTGCCACCTGCCCAACTGTTAACCACACGGTGGAGACTTCACACTGTCCCTTTTTATTGCTGAACGTCAAGCAGGGAAGCTGTGAATGCCAATTTTTATAGTTTTTGGTTTGACCCGAGCGGGAATCGAACCAAAGTCTAACGTTTCAGAAGCAGACGCTCTATCCACTCGACCAATCACCGGCTTAGAGATCAACTACTGATCACTTAAAGTTCGTTTTCCATTGGACGTAAGCAATCTACCCGATGCGGTGCCGCAGCCAGACGGAAGAGTTTTAAATACTCCAAAAAGTGGTCTTATGCGTTGGTGTGTAGATAGATAGAGGCACAATGCCTAGATTATATGCACAAAATGAAAAAGTCGATGGTAGAAGAAGACAATAAAGTAGTAATTTTAGTTTACAAAAAGCTTAATTACCTCTTCATCATCTGAGCAAGCTTCAGGAAGCATATCAATCGCCAACATTGGTTCTGAGTCCCAGGTTCGAAGTTTCCTGAAAAGCACAGATTTGGGATTGAAGAAGATATGAACCAATATTCCAAATACTACGCACATCGTACTGAATAGTATGATAAGTTAGATGAGCTTTTACACGCCGTTTAATGCAAATACGTTGTGCGAACCTAGATTTCGTGTTACACGATTCTTTCGGAGTCCACGACAACTGCCCTCAAACCAACAGACCGCCAACTAGCCGTAACTCAAATGTTGGCGTCAGATTTCTTAGTTCGATTTTTCCCGGCAATAATAGCACGGCTCCAGTTGTCGTGGACCATCACTCCATTGGCTTAGTGATGCGCTGAAGATCTCGCAAAAAAGTATAATGATCATCTTTACACCAAGTGAAGAAGAGGAGGTATCCTTTCAATAAACAGTTTAAATTCCTGATGGTACTGTTTTTCATGGCCCAATGGCTGAGGGCGAAGCATGGGAGTTGGAATTTTGCTTAAATCAGAGATTTCATCCAAGGTGTTGGCGACTGGAAGGGTTAAGAACTATGAGCGACCAATCACATTACTGAAAAATTATGGTAATCACGGGGTACTGTTCCGTAGCCTTCGTAGTTTTTCGATGATTCACCACAGGAACAGATATTTCCACTTGTGGTAGACTGGTGGCGCTTATGTTGCAATAGCACAAATCTCGAAATTTTAATGATAACGACGCCGCAAAAGCCGATGTCTTTGCGAATTTAATTATCAATCGGTGTTCTTCAATCTACCTACCTCGAGGTATCAATTTTGACGTCATAATGCTTTTCGGCTGGTTCGGTTTCTTCCATCACAACCATGTCGAGTTCATCCAGCCTGTCCTGCATTCGACTAAGTGGTATCAACGAGTAAGCCTGATTAAAAAAAGAGATTGCATTTGACTAATCAACACTTACTTGGTTCTCGAACACTAAAAAATTTTAGTCGACTTCGAGCAAGAAGATTGGGAGAGACCGTCTTGTCAAAGGGTCCTCGAAAACTGTCCGCGAACCAACTGATGGCCAACTACCCTTAACTCCAATGCTGGCTGTCGGTTGACTTGCTTCAAGTTCGTCTCTCCATTACCAGCCACCCAACATTCGAGGAGGGAACCATTCCACCACGCTGAGGTGACGGAACATTTAACCCCACAGAAGATCTATTTTTTGACTCTTTTCTCTCAAACTTTGACCTCTCGTCCAGACATTGGGGTATGGCCGGATTGTTGGATCTCCACGGGGTTTCTTCGTGCCCGATGCCTCAAAATACATTTTGGTAGCACCAACTTTTCACTATGTATACAGGATTTTTAGGCGAGGTCAAAACATTTGGTTAAATTTACTAGACAAAATTACTAGGGCTTCATTCGACTATTAAAATGTCGAATAAATTTAAAACAGGACATAAAAATGTATTTTTCTCGAAAAGCATTTTGTGGTTACATACTTTCATCTACGTCACTGACCATATTCACGTCTAGAACAGGCATCTGCTTTTTCATATCTCGAATTTCTTGCGTCAAATTAAAACTTGAAGCCCGCTTCTTTGATCTGGTCGTTTCGATTAAGTTGTGAAACGAAAGTCGAGTGGGAGTCTAAGAAATATGGAAAATCTAATCAACAACTTAAAAAATTAATTATTTACGCTTTACGCTCAAAACCACCCAAAATAAAAATTTTATCACACAGTACTAAGAACTCTTCAACTATAGCTGCATAGCTGCCTCAACACAACACACTTAAAATGAAACTTTTTTTCTCGATATTTTTATCAGCTGAGCAATGATTTTGACTTGTAACAGTAGTAATTAATGCACGAGCAACCAAATGAAAGAAATGAGGTTGGTAAGAGTTAGGAAACAGTAAAGGCAACTACATATAGATTAATTTAATACCTTTGGCGTTTCAGGGGTGATTGGGTCGGTGGTCTTGCCAAGCCGCATCGAATCGTACTCTTCCATTCTGCGTAAATCTTCGATGATGTGCCGACGAACAGTCAGCAAATTTAGACTAAAAAATAAAACGGTTAAAAATTCTACTGTACTTAGGCTGACCAAACTAGATAGGTTATAATATACCCTGTTTACTTGATAAAAGTGTCTGTTTTTTGTGGATGCTTTTTCTTTTGAAACAATCTAGCAAGCAAAATAAGCTAGCGTCCATATAGATTACAATTTGTTAAAGTATTTGTAAGGAAGTGAATACTTTACCAAAAAATTTTAAGTGAAGCGAGTACTGCAGAAAAATCAATGGGGTTTCTTAAGTTTGGACAATCGTATTAGATTAGATTGGCGTTGACTCCATTCTTCTTGACCCAGTCGTTCCAGAGATATTCTACTTCAAATACGACGTAGGGGTCTCCCAGATTTTAATTTCAATTGGCAACGTCATCCCGGGTCTAACTTAAGGCGACGCCGCAATTAGGCTACTACATTGAGCCGTTTTGCTGTGCACTAATCAGTTGAATCAAGATTGTAAACGGAATTGAGAAAAAAGAGCATACTGTGTAGCAGCTAAGCGACCTCAGTAAAAATCAAGCTGTCAAATTGTGCAGCGAAGGTCTAAGAACACGTGAAAGTAACGCTGGTATGTCATTGTTTGCAACTTAGTTTGAAACGTTTATTCTAAGATTCTAGGGTCACAAAATACTCTAATGCGGTAGGCCTACTCACTACTGGTAGTCTTATCATCAGATATGAGTCGTTATCCTAGGAATAAATAGCCTTACAGCTAGGCTATGATTTGGACTGAAATGTAACTAACAGCTTAAATTTTATTAAGATCGCTTGGCAATTGTACAGTTCATTTTATTTTTTTTCCGACTCGTATCTGTTCAGTTGACAAGATCAAACTAATTAGTGCGCAGTAAAACGGCTCAATGTAGTAGCCTAATTGCGGCGTTGCCTTAGAATAGAACTGGGATGGCGTTGCCAATGTTATCAACGTCAGGGTTGCGAATAAAAATAAAATCCGGGAGGCCATCACGTTGTGTTTGAAGCAGAATATCTCAGGAAGGGCAGGGTCAAGAATGACGGAATCAACGCTAATCCAACCTAATACGATTGCCATAACTTGAGAACCCCAACTGAATTTGCCTACAGTCCTTGTTTAAAGAGAAAACGAAAACGAGAAATCTTTATCTCAACCATGTTTAAATACTTTTTAAGGGTTAAGGTTAGGATTTGGGGTTAGTTTTAGAGTAAGGATTTGAATCTGGGTTAAATTTGGGCCAGAACTAATAAAAAAGTAGATGAAAATTTCCGTATCCTTCCAATACAAAAAGCTTAATTCTTAAACCATTCAGATGATATATTAATCCTCAAATGTAGTTTAAAGAAAATTGCATTTATAATCTAAATGACCACTCTAGTTACTGCACACTGATGAAATAACAGTAAAAAACTTACTATTTTCCAGCACTGGTTGCGACTTCCCCTCGAATCCGAGACATGTTGGCAGCTTCAGTGAAAATCCCTCTAGCATTGAGAACTTTTACTTGCTCGCAAAAGTAAAGAAAAAGTTGCTCGCAAACTGTCACGATGTGAACCTGACAAACAACACAGTCATATTAGCAAAAATTTCCTTCTTTTATGAAAAGTAAGCGATATCACCTGAACAAAATCGAATCAAAACAAAAATGAGACTTCAAAATTTTTTCTCAGTCGCTGACAGTCTTCGGTCTATGGAGTTGGATTTAAAACATGTAAATTTCTCTTAACTCTCAACTGGGTTAATTTAACACCTAAAAAACTTTGTCGTCGTTGCTCTTGTCAACATCTGAATATTTTCTTAAAATTATACTTTGACAAACAGACAAACAAATTTTTATCGTTAAAGGCAAGTTTACTTTAATTTGGGTCAGGGATGATTCGCAGATCAAAAATGGGTCCAGCCAGCCTGATATCTGGTCTTTTACTTGTGATCCAGCCATTGGACTTCATCTTTTGCAAAATCCTGCATGTGACCAACATTACAATAATAGTAGATTCTCTATTCTTGCCCAAGGTCGCTCTACCTTCCACCTATCCGCTGTTGAAGCCACTTTCATTAAAACTTCTAACACCGCCTTCTGTTTTGGCTGGAAGATTGTACATAAATGACGTGCTCTCATTGGTCCTTCTTTCCAGCCAATCACAGCTCAGCTTTTTCTTATGCAGGTATTAAGCGTTCTTTTTCTGTGCTCTCGATTCTGACAACAAGTGTGAGACAAAAAGATTCAAAGACATAAACATTTTAAATAAAGCAATTCTCAAGTTCTGTACCACCAACCAACTTTTTTAATTTTACGCTGGTAAAGTTGTAAATCAAAATATTTCACTTTTCTGCTGTAGTAAAAAATTGCTGAAGCATACTCACACGGGAGTCATCTCAGCAACATGCCATTTTTGAGTCTCTTATAGTATACTCATAAAAAAAAGATTGTGTTTAAGTAAGTTAAAAGATTACCGTGATTCTTCTTTGAAGTTCTCTGTTTTGTTTTGAGTTCAAAAATGGATCATCAACTTGCTTACGAAAGCCAGACCAAATAGCACTCACTTCACCAAGTAAAACTGCACCCTAAAAATATGAGGTTAAGCAGCATTTACAAATCATGACATAATTTTGCCATTTGGGGAAAAAAGTTCTTGTTGCATCGTTATGTTATGGTGTCTAAGAACAGACAGTCTAACAAAAAGAGTGCAGAATCACAAAAAAAGTTCACTGATAAGTCGCTATCATTGAGTACTAACAAAAATCTACAAGTTTTGATCCAACAAATTTTTATGAGTTCTAACCAAGCTTAATTGATCTTCAACCGATATGTGAGTCCAATGAGGTCTAGGGTTTATGCGGCGCCGAACATGCCTGCACAGAGCATTGTATGTTTTGGGTGGAAAACGAATAGATTCATTTATTGGAGTCATGGGCCTTTCATGGTCATTTTCTTCAGGTTCCAATTTATCATCATCTTCGTGATGTTCATCAGTCTGAAAAACGATCCATAAATAATTTATACATCGATAAAAACAGCAAACACAAATTGCAGTGCCCCAAAGATAACATTATACCCCTCTTCCCCTCAAAGAAACAACTTTGAACTGTTGTTTAAGTACGAGTATGTTAGCATAATTTCTAATGGTTGTCAGCCAGATGCACAACTAAGATTTTGCTGAGGGGGGAGCTTGAACCACAACTCAAAATTTTTTTGTTTGAAAACTGTCTTAATTAGATGGCAGTGCTGAGCAAAACTTGTGCAACTCCAGCGTATCATAGACGAGGGTCTGGGGGATTTTTGTGATTTTTCAGAACAAATATTCCATTTACCACTATTAGGATTGCCTTGATTAAAATGTTCATATCTTCAAAGCTTTTCGTCTGACACTTGTCAAGAAGAATCATCAGAATGGAGAGCGCAGGAAAAGGAGCAGCTATTTGTAGGAAAAAAACGAGCAGTGATTATTTGAAAAAAGACTAATGAGATAACGTCATTAGTGCAGAATCTTCAAACTGTACAAGAATTCGAGTACAGCTTAAAAATTCTGCACTAATGACGCTCTCTCGTTGGTCTTTTTTCAGCTAATCACAGCTCGGCTTTTTCCTATAAATAGCCGCTCCTTTTCCTGAGCTCTCCATTCTGACGATTCTTCTTGACAAGAGTCAGATGAAAAGCTTTGAAGATATGAACATTTTAATCAAGGCAATTCTAAAGTTCTGTACCTCCAATCAACTTTTCAAATATTTGGATCACATATCACATGTTTTTGGAGCCATCTTATGAACTAAATTTCTAAAATTAAAAAGAATTAAATTGCCCAGCCCCCTCCTCCCTCTCTACTTACAGGTCAAGTCTAAAACACATTTAAATGTTAATATTTTGGCTTAATTTTTTAAAGTAACTTATTTAAGGAAAGGGAGGCTGCAGCCTCCTTAGCCCCCACCCCTGTTGTGCCACTGATGACAGCAATACTTTGATTCTTCAACAATCTACATTATACGAGAGCAATAAAAAAAATCAACATTATATATCATTATGCTGAAGTGTTCACAAACTACTATAATTCGACAGAAATATCTCATAACAAGGTAAAATAAAAAAAGCATTTAATAAATGCTTATTAGCAACATATATACTCTAAGCTATGGAGATTGTTACACTCAATTTTGATCTCAAGGTAAATATGAAACTCTAAAGTCTATAAGCATTTGCACAAATTGAGCAATGCCATTTGCGCAAATCAGAAGTCATCACAATACATAAGTTTATGGATTGACCAACAGCAATTACATAACAACAAGCAAAAACAACATTTGCTTTTTCTAATGACTAATTTTGCAGTCAACAAGCACTTTCAAAATACATTGTACATTAATAATTCGTATGAAAATAATAAAAATTCCAATTGTTTGTTTAGTGATTTTGTTTCAAAATTGTTAAACAGATTATAATTGTTTGCCACATTTTTGAAAGTTATTAATTATAATTATTATAGCCCTTTTTTCAATCTATGAAAAAAATATAATACATGCAAAGCGAAATCATATACATACTTTGTTAACTTTTAAGAGTGTCAGACTGCTTAGTGAGTTTCTACGACGTATCCCCATAGGATCTTCAATTCTGTCCAGGTCATAAACTCCTCTTGACTTGTGCCCAGTGTATGCAGATTGTCTTTGGCGGAAGTGCTTCAACTCATGAAACAATAACTCCTCAGTTCTGGTCATGATTGATTGTTAAAAAGATAAAAAGTTGAAGCACTATATCTTCCCAAACAATTTTATTTTTGACATTGCAATTTATTCCATACTTTTGCACATGTGGCACACAACCTATGCTACATTATTGAATTGGTATATTTATCCTATTAGTACTGGTAAATACCACTACTTTCACAAAAAAGCTTTAAAGAGAAAATTTAAACAGCCACGTAAAAACATTTTTTGTAAAATGTTTTTAGACACTGCTTGATCTGTGATAAATAGGCTAAAGGAAAATACAGATCATAGCATCTGGCATAAGTGAGTAGCCAAATACATTTGCATAAAACATGTGACACAAATACTAAACCCTATTGATCTCCTAATACAGTCAAAAATTTTAGATCATGTTATACTATTCACTGAATTGAAAATCATTCACAAAATCATTAAAATCATTCACATTAACACATCAGAATCATATTTTGCATTACCAAGAATTACAAACTTTAAAATTTTATTGCAAAAGTAGAGCCTTAAAATATAAACTTTCACTGTTCAAATGCCATAAAATTTCAATCATGATTTTATGAGTTTAAGTAAAGCCAATCTTATTTCATGATTGAAGCTATTCTGAAACAAATCAATAGTGACGTTGTCTGTCTAATTAATGAGATTATTGGTAACTTTGCTTGAAGACCTAATCAGATTTTATCCTGCCTCTAAACCTGACAGTCTGAAATGGTAGTCTAGGCTACATAGATTTAGATATCGATACCGGTAGCTGACCAGCATTAATAAGCTACCGGTATGTCTGAATTATAGCGAGTGTGTAAGCCCAAACCCATAACCAACTCGATAAAGTGGGTAGATCAAATGCCACATATGAGATGTGAAAACCAGGCTGCAGAATAATCAACAATCACAAAATCATAAACCGGAATGTAGCCTACTGGTTTCAGTACTAGATTTATCTGTTATTCTTTTTGTTTATGTGTTAACCTTGTTTAATGTTTCCATGTTGACAATTTCCATTATAACCGATCAGTGGTCGAGTGGATTGAGCGTCTGCTACTGAAGCAGTAGACTTGGGTTCGATTCCCACTCGGGTCAAACCATAGAGTTTAAAAATTGGTATTCACAGCTTTCCTGCTTGATGTTCAGCATTAAAAGGGACAGTGTGAAGCCTCCGCCGTGTGTGGTAGACAGGTGGGCAGGTGGCAGCTTGACTCGAAGATCGAAAGGTCCCTTTGCTGTCTCCTGGCCAAGGCAACTTGGTGAATAAGATTTAATTACAACTACAATTCAATTTTTGCTGTATTTTCAGGCTATAGACCAGTAGACTATGGTAACTACCGCAATTTTCAGGCTATAGAGTAATTACGTAATCTTACGCAGTGTGTCTTTTCACATTTCAGTAACCTGCCTAGCTTAAGGCCCCCTAGCTACTGTATACATAGGCCTATATAAAAAAAGACTCATCTCCACTTGCACTGCGCAGGTGCACTACATGTACATTGTACATGCCTATAGTCAGATAGTAGCCTACTGCTACCCGTACTTAAAACTAGAGCCCTTTGCTCTCTTTATTGTGGTTTCTAGTTTGATAGTGTTAGCCAGGTCTTGTTGAAACGCACGGTAAGTAGTCTACTGCACAGCGCTACATCCCCATACGCTAGCCTAGTTGAAGTTTTTGCGCTAGTGCTTTTAATTTTAATTTTGTATTTTAATGTAGACATCACCTAGACAACATACACCATGTGACGTATCTGACTACTGGCACTTGGTGTTATGAATTTATATTAGTGATAATCACACGAGGGCAGTATTGAACATCAGTTGGTTGAACATAATCCGATTTTTTGTCATTAAATTTTTTTATTTATTTATTTATTAGTGTCAAGCGCAAAAGCGCTCATAGAAAACGAAAAAAAAAAAAAACACACACACACAAAAAAAAAAAGGTTTACAGTTTACAGTACCGGTAGGGTAGTTGTATGATTTGCCAAGGTAGGCCACTTAGATTACATGTGGTTCCTTCTATTCACTGATTCAGCAATGTTGTTGGCTTTCAGGTTGTAAAATATTGGATGGAGAGACGCTTCTGCGACAGTACAGGATGCGTTCTGAAATGAAAACGTTTCAAGGCCGAAAAACAAAAATATTTTCAATCATAAAAGTTAAAAAAAGGTCTTCACGTCCGAATTGCATACTTCAACTTGTGTGACAGGTGTAGCGACCATGCAAATAACAAATCGTTTTTGTTTGATCTCAGTGTCCTCTGCATGTCCTAACGTCTGACGTTGCGTCGCTACTCACTACTTCCTCGTTCTGACTCTAATCTACGGGTGGGATTTGTTGGTAACACCTCGTCGTGATGTGAGTTACTGCCCCAACAACTTTTCTAGAGTCTGTATGCTTCTTGACTTTTGTGAATTTTTCTCTCGCAATTAACTTTCTAACAAAGGGGTAAATTGTCATTCTGGACAACTCGACAACCCGACCAATCTTTTGATGAACCCCAAGAGAACTAAATACTTATGCAGGTATAGTCACGAATTGGAATTTAGAATAGAATTTTAGAATTTAGAATACAGTAAATCAGAATTTAAAATAGCGAAATTTAGAATAATCAAGAATAATCAAATTATTGCGTGCAGACAGGGGTGCCGAAACCCGTGGGGGATGGGGGGATATATCCCCCCAATAATTTGAGTATGGTCTACATCTGCATCCCCTCCTATAATTTGACTCTGGTGTGCATCTGAGCACAGGTCTCCACTTGATTTCGGGGAAAAAAAGTGTTCCATTTTTGGTGAAGACCTTTTTTTTTGCTCTTCACTTAATTTGCTCACCTGAAAAAAATCGTGGTCGAGGTTCATCCCCCCAATGTTGAAAAAAGGGCAAAATTGGGATAAAATTGCAAATTATCCCCCCCAATGCTCAACATAGATTTGCACCCCTGCCTCAGATCCCTCCATGCAAAAACCATTGTGACGTGTGTCCGCATTTTTTGATAGGTAAAAGCAGAACTGTTTTTTTTGACGTCATAATAGTGACATGGTGAGCGGATGAGGACAGCGCCAAAAGATAGGAATTGTTTTGAAATTATACGTGTGTTTTCTTGGCTTGACGACTTTACCGTCTTCATCCTTTTTTGCGCCCCTAAACGTTAGAGGGCAGCATTTTCCCCTCTGCATTACTCCAGATATATCGCGTTCTAGCTTCTTTTGTAGAGTTCGCATGGGATCAGAATTAGTCTCGATGGAACCGTCAAATCTCGAGCTTTGACTGGCTATAATTTTGACGTCACTTTCTTATGACGTCACAAAGTAGTACGTTTAAAAAGAGAAAAAAATGGAAATTTTCTTACATAAGCAACCTTTAGTTACTTGGGGTTTTGCTCGCAGCTGGAGCCCAACATTAAAAGTTTGTCCACACTTGGTTCGTATCGTTAACTAACTATCCTGCAAATTTCGTTTTAATGGCTTAACGTTTAACGAAAATATCCTTGATTGTTTGCTTCGTTGTAGTAAAATTCGTCTTGAATTGCAGTTATATGCAGTGATTGTGCTATTGCTTAGGCCTATCACCAAATGGACTGTGACATCATTATGAAGTAATAATCGTGAACCATTACAACTTCTGATCAAAAAAAAGCTTTCATAGACTGTATGAGTTATCGTTTCTCGTTTCAGACGTACAGTGTGTGTCAAGAAAAAACTTTAATTTAGCTTCAATATTTTTGCCCAATGCTGGTTATTTTCTCCTAAGTGTAGAGGTATTGAACAAATATCATTTATTGCATGTTTAAATGGGTTTGCTATAAGTCACTTTTTTGAAGTCTTGTCCCGCATAAATAGTGATTGGTCTTCATCTCAAATCCGCGAAAAATTATGGTTTACATTTTACCTATGATGAAGATGTAGACCTTTGTTTAAATTTTTTTATTTAAGTTCATCTCATATCGGCAAAAAATTGCAATTTTTCTAAAGTGAATAAACATCGCTTTTTCTGTGTTTTTTTTTTAACTCAAATTCAGGAGAAAATGCGGTTCTCTGATAATTCTGTTTTGCGTTTCTACTTGGAAAATATGGCAACCGTTAATTTGAGCAAAAATAGAGCGGAGCAGCGAGAATTTTGCTGAGAAAAAGGGGGGCTTGAACCCAGGCGCGTAGCCAGAAATTCGTAATGGGGGGGGCTGTTTGGGGGGTCTGGGGGCGGAGCCCCCAGCCGCCGGAGGCCAATGGGGGTCTGGGGGCGATGCCCCCAGCTGCCGGAGGCTGGGGGTTTGGGGGCAAAGCTTTTGCATTTTGCATTTTTTGTTTTTGCATTTTTTTGCATTGGGGGCAAAGCATCGAAAATTTTGCATTTTTTTGCAAAAATAACTTCATTTTAGGGCTATTTTGATTAAAAAATAATGATTTTAAAACGTGGCTTAGAAATTGACAGTGCAAACAAGATTAAACTGGTGGCATAAATGGGCTATTTGGGAGGTGGCTAATGGTAAAATGCGCTGTAGTTCTCTTGTTTAGATGCTGTTAAATTATAAAATCGAATAGTGCAATAAAACTCACACGAAGTAATCTATTTCGTATACAGTTTATAGAGAAAAATAATTGGGGGGGGGGGGCTAATGAAAAGAGATTTCAGAGAAATGATTGGTAATTAACAAATACAGAATAGCCCCCCCCCCCCCTTTTCCTTAGTTTATAGTATGTTTGTTGATGATACATATGTTCAGCATTTTTACACTTGCGATCAAACTTGATTGCTTATTTCTTACCATTTATCAAAGGTTTCATTTATTTGTTGGTTTTATTTTTGACAATTTAGCCCCCACCCCTGAACATATGTTTCAAAAGATGTTTTAAATCACTATTTAGTCCACTCCAGTGCATAAAACAGTCTCAAAGTGCTAAAAATGTATAGTGTTTTTCCCATTCTGCATTTTGGTCGACATGTCAATGGGGGGGTGGGGGGGGGGGCTACAGCCCCCCGGCCCCCCTGGCTACGCTACTGGCTAAAAACGTAGTATTTTCCTAATTCTGCATTTTGGTCGGCAGTTCATTAGCCCCCCCCCCCCCCCCCTAAATAAACGTTTCAAACTATGCTTTGAAGCATTTTTTAGTCTAATCCAGTGCAAAAGACAGTCTTAGAAATGCTGAAAGCGTGGTATTTTCCTTATTCTGCATTTTGGTCGGCAGGCCAATGGGGGGGGGCTATAGCACCCCCCCCCCCCCCCCCGCCTACGCTACTGCTTGAACCCTAGTTTAAAACAAATTGGATCAAAACCATCTCATTTACGCGACGCGCTGAACTGGTGCAACTAAGCGATTCTCATTTAAACAGGAGCAACTAAGCATGTCACATACAGGGGTCGGGTGGTAGGCAGTCGCCGCCCGAGGCCATGGGGTCACTTCGTGCGGTGTTTGTGATTTTTCGCAAAAAATAGCTATTTTAATGCCATTTGAATACAATTTTGTATATTTTTGAAATAAGTTGAAAGAAAAAAGAAGTCTTCACCAAATTTTAAGGTAGTTTTCGGCCGATTTGTAGTTGAGGACCTTAAGAAAAAAATGATTTCGGCAAATGTTTGGGTAGTTTCAGAGCAGAATTTGGTTGTGTGGCCGACGATTTCCAGAAGTCACATTAGGGATCTCGGATAGATCTTTGAGATCGCAGGCCGGATACGGCCCAAGGGATATAGCTTGCCGACTCCTGTTACAGTGGCGTATGCAGAATTTTCGAAAGGGGGGGGGGGAAGGGGAGGCGTGTAGCCAGAAATTTGGAAAGGAAGATAAAAACCAGATGAGAAAGATGAAAACCAAAGAAAAGGTCTTCACTCAGATTCAGCCCGTTTTCCTGCCCAGATTTTCTGCCCAAATTCCAAACGGTTGTGCCATGGCTCAATTTTGAGTACTATTCTGAGGTATTCAAACATTACTGGCGACCCAAGAGGGGAGGCTATGGCACAATGCCCCCCTAAATACGCCCCTGCCCTGTTCTACGCAGTAGTTAGCAACAGGTGCAGGCATAGTCAAGAATTTATAGTGGAGTGCTGAACCGATATCAGAGTTTATAGTGATTACTGCATGATCAGAGAGCGTAGCTTATCATACAGGCCCGGCGCCATGGGGCGGGGGCATTCCGGGGCCGTGCCCCCCAAATGACTGCTTTTGCCCCCCCAAACGAGGATTGCGTCCCGCAGAAATTAACCAGCTCGGGGCTACTGGAGTGCAAATCGAGGCCTGAGACTCCTAAAATAGTGCTTATTGCCCTAGAATTC